>JAEHOC010000161.1:0-66601 GCA_016834605.1 Chlamydomonas incerta | reverse complement strand
TGTCCATTTGAAGCATGCACAGTTTGGTGGCCATTCTTCGGGACTAGCTGGGTCAAAATCCCGACCCTCCCTGCTGGTCTGAGGGGAGGGAGGGGGGGAGCCGGCCCAACCGGCCCTGGGCCCTTGCCCAGCCCGCCTGCAGCCCCCCCCTCCCCGCTTGCTCAGTCACACTTCTTTGATGTGCTCTCGATGCCCTGGCGCTGCGGCAGGCCTGCGTCGGTAGCAGTCTCGTGTGCAGCACTTGCATGTGTGCGTGTGCTCGGACCCCCCAAACTAAGCCAATTTGCGGCCCTGAGCCCTGCCGGTCTCCACAAATCGTGCCACTGCTCTCATATGCTTATTATGATGTCCATTTGAAGCATGCACAGTTTGGTGGCCATTCTTCGGGACTAGCTGGGTCAAAATCCCGACCCTCACCCTGCGGGTCTGAGGGGAGGAGGGGGGAGCCGGCCCAACCGCCCTGGGCCAAGTTGCCCAGCCCGCCCTGCAGCCGCCCCTCCCGCTTGCTCAGTTCACTTCTGTGATGTGCCTCGATGCCCTGGCGCTGCGGCAGGCCGCGTCGGCAATAGCAGTCCGTGGCAGCACTTGCATGTGTGCGTGTGCTCGGACCCCCCCAACTAAGCCCAATTTGCGGCCCTGAGCCTGCCGGTCTCCACAAATCGTGCCACTGCTCTCATATGCTTATTATGATGTCCATTTGAAGCATGCACATTGGTGGCCATTCGTCGGGACTAGCTGGGTCAAATCCCGACCCTCACCCTGCGGGTCTGAGGGGAGGAGGGGGGAGCCGGCCCAAACCGCCCTGGCCCAGTTGCCCAGCCCGCCTGCAGCCGCCCCTCCCGCTTGCTCAGTCACTTCTGTGATGTGCCTCGATGCCCTGGCGCTGCGGCAGGCGGTGCGGCTGTTAGCAGTCCGTGGCAGCACTTGCATGTGTGCGTGTGCTAGGACCCCCCCACTTGGCCCAATTTGCGGCCTGAGCCCTGCCGGTCTCCACAATCGTGCCACTGCTCTCATATGCTTATTATGATGTCATTTGAAGCATGCACAGTTTGGTGGCCATTCTTCGGGACTAGCTGGGTCAAAATCCCGACCCTCACCCTGCGGGTCTGTGGGGAGGAGGGGGGGAGCCGGCCCAAACCGGCCTGGGCCAAGTTGCCCAGCCCGCCTGCAGCCGCCCCTCCCGCTTGCTCAGTTCACTTCTGTGATGTGCCTCGATGCCCTGGCGCTGCGGCAGGCCGGTTTGTCGGCAAGTAGCAGTCCGTGGCAGCACTTGCATGTGTGCGTGTGCTGGACCCCCCCCCAACTAAGCCCAATTTGCGGCCCTGAGCCTGCCGGTCTCCACAAATCGTGCCACTGCTCTCATATGCTTATTATTGTCCATTTGAAGCATGCACAGTTTGGTGGCCATTCTTCGGGACTAGCTGGGTCAAAATCCCGACCCTCACCCTGCGGGTCTGAGGGGAGGAGGGGGGGGAGCCGGCCCAAACCGGCCCTGGGCCAAGTTGCCCAGCCCGCCTGCAGCCGCCCCTCCCCCTTGCTCAGTTCACTTCTGTGATGTGCCTCGATGCCCTGGCGCTGCGGCAGGCCGGTGTCGGCTGTTAGCAGTCCGTGGCAGCACTTGCATGGTGCGTGTGCTAGGACCCCCCCAACTAAGCCCAATTTGCGCCCTGAGCCCTGCCGGTCTCCACAAATCGTGCCACTGCTCTCATATGCTTATTAAGTTGTCCATTGAAGCATGCACAGTTTGGTGGCCATTCGCGGGACTAGCTGGGTCAAAATCCCGACCCTCACCCTGCGGGTCTGTGGGAGGAGGGGGGGAGCCGGCCCAAACCGGCCCTGGGCCAAGTTGCCCAGCCCGCCTGCAGCCGCCCCTCCCCTTGCTCAGTTCACTTCTGTGATGTGCCTCGATGCCCTGGCGCTGCGGCAGGCCGCGTCGGCAAGTAGCAGTCGTGGCAGCACTTGCATGTGTGCGTGTGCTCGGACCCCCCAACTAAGCCCAATTTGCGCCCTGAGCCCTGCCGGTCTCCACAAATCGTGCCACTGCTCTCATATGCTTATTATGTTGTCCATTTGAAGCATGCACATTTTGGTGGCCATTCGTCGGGACTAGCTGGGTCAAAATCCCGACCCTCACCCTGCGGGTCTGTGGGGAGGAGGGGGGGAGCCGGCCCAAACCGGCCCTGGGCCAAGTTGCCCGCCGCCTGCAGCCGCCCCTCCCCCTTGCTCAGTTCACTTCTTTGATGTGCCTCGATGCCCTGGCGCTGCGGCAGGCCGGCGTCGGCAAGTAGCAGTCCGTGGCAGCACTTCATGTGCGTGTGCTAGGCTCCCCCCCCAACTAAGCCCAATTTGCAGCCTGAGCCTGCCGGTCTCCACAAATCGTGCCACTGCTCTCATATGCTTATTAAGATGTCCATTTGAAGCATGCACAGTTTGGTGGCCATTCGTCGGGACTAGCTGGGTCAAACCCGACCCTCACCCTGCGGGTCTGTGGGGAGGAGGGGGGGAGCCGGCCCAAACCGGCCCTGGGCCAAGTTGCCCAGCCCGCCTGCAGCCGCCCCTCCCCCTTGCTCAGCTCACTTCTGTGATGTGCCTCGATGCCCTGGCGCTGCGGCAGGCCGGGTCGCTTGTTAGCACCGTGGCAGCACTTGCATGTGTGCGTGTGCTAGGACACCCCCCAACTAAGCCCAATTTGCAGCCCTGAGCCCTGCCGGTCTCCACAAATCGTGCCACTGCTCTCATATGCTTATTAAGTTGTCCATTTGAAGCATGCACAGTTTGGTGGCCATTCGTCGGGACTAGCTGGGTCAAAATCCCGACCCTCACCCTGCGGGTCTGTGGGGAGGAGGGGGGGAGCCGGCCCAAACCGGCCCTGGGCCAAGTTGCCCAGCCCGCCTGCAGCCGCCCCTCCCCCTTGCTCAGCTCACTTCTGTGATGTGCCTCGATGCCCTGGCGCTGCGGCAGGCCGGTGTCGCTGTTAGCAGTCCGTGGCAGCACTTGCATGTGTGCGTGTGCTAGGACACCCCCCAACTTGGCCCAATTTGCAGCCTTGAGCCCTGCCGGTCTCCACAAATCGTGCCACTGCTCTCATGTGCTTATTAAGTTGTCCATTTGAAGCATGCACAGTTTGGTGGCCATTCGTCGGGACTAGCTGGGTCAAAATCCCGACCCTCACCCTGCGGGTCTGTGGGGAGGAGGGGGGGAGCCGGCCCAAACCGGCCCTGGGCCAAGTTGCCCAGCCCGCCTGCAGCCGCCCTCCCCCTTGCTCAGCTCACTTCTGTGATGTGCCTCGATGCCCTGGCGCTGCGGCAGGCCGGTGTCGGCTGTTAGCAGTCCGTGGCAGCACTTGCATGTGTGCGTGTGCTAGGACACCCCCCAACTTGGCCCAATTTGCAGCCTTGAGCCCTGCCGGTCTCCACAAATCGTGCCACTGCTCTCATATGCTTATTAAGTTGTCCATTTGAAGCATGCACAGTTTGGTGGCCATTCGTCGGGACTAGCTGGGTCAAAATCCCGACCCTCACCCTGCGGGTCTGTGGGGAGGAGGGGGGGAGCCGGCCCAAACCGGCCCTGGGCCAAGTTGCCCAGCCCGCCTGCAGCCGCCCCTCCCCCTTGCTCAGCTCACTTCTGTGATGTGCCTCGATGCCCTGGCGCTGCGGCAGGCCGGTGTCGGCTGTTAGCAGTCCGTGGCAGCACTTGCATGTGTGCGTGTGCTAGGACACCCCCCAACTTGGCCCAATTTGCAGCCCTGAGCCCTGCCGGTCTCCACAAATCGTGCCACTGCTCTCATATGCTTATTAAGTTGTCCATTTGAAGCATGCACAGTTTGGTGGCCATTCGTCGGGACTAGCTGGGTCAAAATCCCGACCCTCACCCTGCGGGTCTGTGGGGAGGAGGGGGGGAGCCGGCCCAAACCGGCCCTGGGCCAAGTTGCCCAGCCCGCCTGCAGCCGCCCCTCCCCCTTGCTCAGCTCACTTCTGTGATGTGCCTCGATGCCCTGGCGCTGCGGCAGGCCGGTGTCGGCTGTTAGCAGTCCGTGGCAGCACTTGCATGTGTGGCGTGGCTAGGACACCCCCCAACTTGGCCCAATTTGCAGCCTTGAGCCCTGCCGGTCTCCACAAATCGTGCACTGCTCTCATGTGCTTATTAAGTTTGTCCATTTGAAGCATGCACATTTGGTGGCCATTCGTCGGGACTAAGCTGGGGTCAAAATCCCGACCCTCACCCTGCGGGTCTGTGGGGAGGAGGGGGGGAGCCGGCCCAAACCGGCCCTGGTCCAAGTTGCCCAGCCCGCCTGCAGCCGCCCCTCCCCCTTGCTCAGCTCACTTCTGTGAATGTGCCTCGATGCCCTGGCGCTGCTGCAGGCCGGTGTCGGCTGTTAGCAGTCCGTGGCAGCACTTGCATGTGTGCGTGTGCTAGGACACCCCCCAACTTGGCCCAATTTGCAGCCTTGAGCCCTGCCGGTCTCCACAAATCGTGCCACTGCTCTCATATGCTTATTAAGTTGTCCATTTGAAGCATGCACAGTTTGGTGGCCATTCGTCGGGACTAGCTGGGTCAAAATCCCGACCCTCACCCTGCGGGTCTGTGGGGAGGAGGGGGGGAGCCGGCCCAAACCGGCCCTGGGCCAAGTTGCCCAGCCCGCCTGCAGCCGCCCCTCCCCTTGCTCAGCTCACTTCTGTGATGTGCCTCGATGCCCTGGCGCTGCGGCAGGCCTGGTGTCGGCTGTTAGCAGTCCGTGGCAGCACTTGCATGTGTGCGTGTGCTAGGACACCCCCCCAACTTGGCCCAATTTGCAGCCCTTGAGCCTGCCGGTCTCCACAAATCGTGCCACTGCTCTCATATGCTTATTAAGTTGTCCATTTGAAAGCATGCACAGTTTGGTGGCCATTCGTCGGGACTAGCTGGGTCAAAATCCCGACCCTCACCCTGCGGTCTGTGGGGAGGAGGGGGGGGAGCCGGCCCAAACCGGCACTGGGCCAAGTTGCCCAGCCCGCCTGCAGCCGCCCCTCCCCCTTGCTCAGCTCACTTCTGTGAATGTGCCTCGATGCCCTGGCGCTGGCGGCAGGCCGGTGTCGGCTGTTAGCAGTCCCGTGGCATCACTTGCATGTGTGCGTGTGCTAGGACACCCCCCAACTTGGCCCAATTTGCACCTTGAGCCCTGCCGGGTCTCCACAAATCGTGCCACTGCTCTCATATGCTTATTAAGTTGTCCATTGAAGCATGCCCAGTTTGGTGGCCATTCGTCGGGACTAGCTGGGTCAGAAATCCCGACCCTCACCCTGCGGGTCTGTGGGAGGAGGGGGGGAGCCGGCCCAAACCGGCCCTGGGCCAAGTTGGCCCAGCCCGCCTGCAAGCCGCCCCTCCCCCTTGCTCACTCACTTCTGTGATGTGCCTCGATGCCCTTGCGCTGCGGCAGGCCGGTGTCGGCTGTTAGCAGTCCGTGGCAGCACTTGCATGTGTGCGTGTGCTAGGGACACCCCCCAACATTGGCCCAATTTGCGCCTTGAGCCCTGCCGGTCTCCACAAATCGATGCCACTGCTCTCATGTGCTTATTAAGTTGTCCATTTGAGAGCATGCCATTTTGGTGGCCATTCGTCGGGACTAGCTGGGGGTCAAATCCCGACCCTCACCCTGCGGGTCTGTGGGGAGGAGGGGGGGAGCCGGCCCAAACCGGCCCTGGGCCAAGTTTGCCCAGCCCGCCTGCAGCCGCCCCTCCCCCTTGCTCAGCTTCACTTTCTGTGATGTGCCTCGATGCCCTGGCGCTGCGGCAGGCCGGTGTCGGCTGTTAGCAGTCCTTGGCAGCACTTGCATGTTGCGTGTGCTAGGACCCACCCCCCAACTTGGCCAATTTGCAGCCTGAGCCCTGCCGGTCTCCACAAATCGTGCCACTTAGCTCTCATAGTGCTTATTAAGTTGTTCCATGTGAAGCATGCAACAGTTTGGTGGCCATTCGTCGGGACTAGGGGCTGGGTCAAATCCCGACCCTCACCCTGCGGTCTGTGGGAGGAGGGGGGGAGCCGGCCCAAACCGGCCCTGGGCCAAGTTGCTCCAGCCCGCCTGCAGGCCGCCCCCTCCCCCTTGCTCAGCTCACTTCTGTGATGTGCCTCGATGCCCTGGCGCTGCGGGCAGGCCGGTGTCGGCTGTTAGCAGTCCGTGGCAGCACTTGCATGTGTGCGTGTGCTAGGGACACCCCCCAACTTGGCCCCAATTTGCAGCCTTGAGCCCTGCCGGTCTCCACAAATCGTGCCACTTGCTCTCATGTGCTTATTAAGTTGTCCCATTGGAAGCATGCACAGTTTTGGGTGGCCATTCGTCGGGACTAGCTGGGTCAAAATCCCGACCCTCACCCTGCGGGTCTGTGGGGAGGAGGGGGGGAAAGCCGGCCCAAACCGGCCCTGGGCCAAGTTTGCTCCAGCCCGCCTGCAGCCGCCCCTCCCCCTTGCTCAGCTCACTTCTGTGATGTGCCTCGATGCCCTGGCGCTGGCGGCAGGCCGGTGTCGGCTGTTAGCAGTCCGTGGCAGCACTTGCATGTGTGCGTGTGCTAGGACAAACCCCCCCAAACTTGGGCCCAATTTGCAGCCTTGAGCCCTGCCGGTCTCCACAAATCGTGCCACTGCTCTCATATGCTTATTAAGTTGTCCTTTTAAGCATGCACAGTTTGGGTGGCCATTCGTCGGGACTACTGGGTCAAAATCCCGACCCTACACCCTGCGGTCGTGTGGGGAGGAGGGGGGGAGCCGGCCCAAACCGGCCTTGGGCCAAGTTGCCCAGCCCGCTGCAGCCGCCCCTCCCCCTTGCTCACTCACTTCTGTGATGTGCCTCGATGCCCTGTGCGCTGCGGCAGGCCGGGTTCGGCTGTTAGCAGTCCGTGGCAAGCACTTGCATGTGTGCGTGTGCCCTAGTACACCCCCCAACTTGGCCCCATTTGCAAGCCTTGAGCCCTGCCCGGTCTCCACAAATCGGGCCACTGCTCTCATATGCTTATTAAGTTGTCATTTGAAGCATGCACAGTTGGTGGCCATTCGTCGGGACTAGCTGGGTCAAAATCCCGACCCTCAACCCTGCGGGTCTGTGGGGAGGAGGGGGGGAGCCGGCCCAAACCGGCCCCTGGGGCCAAGTTGCCCAGCCCGCCTGCAGCCGCCCCTCCCCCTTGCTCAGCTCACTTCTGTGATGTGCCTCGATGCCCTGGGCGCTGGCGGCAGGCCGGTGTCGGCTGTTAGCAGTCCGTGGCAGCACTTGCATGTGTGCGTGTGCTAGGACACCCCCCAACTTGGCCCAATTTGCAGCCTTGAGCCCTGCCGGTCTCCAAAAATCGTGCCACTGCTCTCATGTGCTTATTAAGTTGTCCATTTGAAGCATGCACAGTTTGGTGGCCATTCGTCGGGACTAGCTGGGTCAAAATCCCGACCCTCACCCTGCGGGTCTGTGGGGAGGAGGGGGGGAGCCGGCCCAAACCGGCCCTGGGCCAGTTGCCCAGCCCGCCTGCAGCCGCCCCTCCCCCTTGCTCAGCTCACTTCTGTGATGTGCCTCGATGCCCTGGCGCTGCGGCAGGCCGGGTGCGGCTGTTAGCAGTCCGTGGCAGCACTTGCATGTGTGCGTGTGCTAGGACACCCCCCAACTTGGCCCAATTTGCAGCCTTGAGCCCTGCCGGTCTCCACAAATCGTGCCACTGCTCTCATATGCTATTAAGTTGTCCATTTGAAGCATGCACAGTTTGGTGGCCATTCGTCGGGACTAGCTGGGTCAAAATCCCGACCCTCACCCTGCGGGTCTGTGGGGAGGAGGGGGGGAGCCGGCCCAAACCGGCCCTGGGCCAAGTTGCCCAGCCCGCCTGCAGCCGCCCCTCCCCCTTGCTCAGCTCACTTCTGTGATGTGCCTCGATGCCCTGGCGCTGCGGCAGGCCGGTGTCGGCTGTTAGCAGTCCGTGGCAGCACTTGCATGTGTGCGTGTGCTAGGACACCCCCCAACTTGGCCCAATTTGCAGCCTTGAGCCCTGCCGGTCTCCACAAATCGTGCCACTGCTCTCATGTGCTTATTAAGTTGTCCATTTGAAGCATGCACAGTTTGGTGGCCATTCGTCGGGACTAGCTGGGTCAAAATCCCGACCCTCACCCTGCGGGTCTGTGGGGAGGAGGGGGGGAGCCGGCCCAACCGGCCCTGGGCCAAGTTGCCCCAGCCCGCCTGCAGCCGCCCCTCCCCCTTGCTCAGCTCACTTCTGTGATGTGCCTCGATGCCCTGGCGCTGCGGCAGGCCGGTGTCGGCTGTTAGCAGTCCGTGGCAGCACTTGCATGTGTGCGTGTGCTAGGACACCCCCCAACTTGGCCCAATTTGCAGCCTTGAGCCCTGCCGGTCTCCACAAATCGTGCCACTGCTCTCATGTGCTTATTAAGTTGTCCATTTGAAGCATGCACAGTTTGGTGGCCATTCGTCGGGACTAGCTGGGTCAAAATCCCGACCCTCACCCTGCGGGTCTGTGGGGAGGAGGGGGGGAGCCGGCCCAAACCGGCCCTGGGCCAAGTTGCCCAGCCGCCTGCAGCCGCCCCTCCCCCTTGCTCAGCTCACTTCTGTGATGTGCCTCGATGCCCTGGCGCTGCGGCAGGCCGGTGTCGGCTGTTAGCAGTCCGTGGCAGCACTTGCATGTGTGCGTGTGCTAGGACACCCCCAAACTTGGCCCAATTTGCAGCCTTGAGCCCTGCCGGTTCTCCACAAATCGTGCCACTGCTCTCATATGCTTATTAAGTTGTCCATTTGAAGCATGCACAGTTTGGTGGCCATTCGTCGGGACTAGCTGGGTCAAAATCCCGACCCTCACCCTGCGGGTCTGTGGGGAGGAGGGGGGGAGCCGGCCCAAACCGGCCCTGGGCCAAGTTGCCCAGCCCGCCTGCAGCCGCCCCTCCCCCTTGCTCAGCTCACTTCTGTGATGTGCCTCGATGCCCTGGCGCTGCGGCAGGCCGGTGTCGGCTGTTAGCAGTCCGTGGCAGCACTTGCATGTGTGCGTGTGCTAGGACACCCCCCAACTTGGCCCAATTTGCAGCCTTGAGCCCTGCCGGTCTCCACAAATCGTGCCACTGCTCTCATGTGCTTATTAAGTTGTCCATTTGAAGCATGCACAGTTTGGTGGCCATTCGTCGGGACTAGCTGGGTCAAAATCCCGACCCTCACCCTGCGGGTCTGTGGGGAGGAGGGGGGGAGCCGGCCCAAACCGGCCCTGGGCCAAGTTGCCCAGCCCGCCTGCAGCCGCCCCTCCCCCTTGCTCAGCTCACTTCTGTGATGTGCCTCGATGCCCTGGCGCTGCGGCAGGCCGGTGTCGGCTGTTAGCAGTCCGTGGCAGCACTTGCATGTGTGCGTGTGCTAGGACACCCCCCAACTTGGCCCAATTTGCAGCCTTGAGCCCTGCCGGTCTCCACAAATCGTGCCACTGCTCTCATATGCTTATTAAGTTGTCCATTTGAAGCATGCACAGTTTGGTGGCCATTCGTCGGGACTAGCTGGGTCAAAATCCCGACCCTCACCCTGCGGGTCTGTGGGGAGGAGGGGGGGAGCCGGCCCAAACCGGCCCTGGGCCAAGTTGCCCAGCCCGCCTGCAGCCGCCCCTCCCCCTTGCTCAGCTCACTTCTGTGATGTGCCTCGATGCCCTGGCGCTGCGGCAGGCCGGTGTCGGCTGTTAGCAGTCCGTGGCAGCACTTGCATGTGTGCGTGTGCTAGGACACCCCCCAACTTGGCCCAATTTGCAGCCTTGAGCCCTGCCGGTCTCCACAAATCGTGCCACTGCTCTCATGTGCTTATTAAGTTGTCCATTTGAAGCATGCACAGTTTGGTGGCCATTCGTCGGGACTAGCTGGGTCAAAATCCCGACCCTCACCCTGCGGGTCTGTGGGGAGGAGGGGGGGAGCCGGCCCAAACCGGCCCTGGGCCAAGTTGCCCAGCCCGCCTGCAGCCGCCCCTCCCCCTTGCTCAGCTCACTTCTGTGATGTGCCTCGATGCCCTGGCGCTGCGGCAGGCCGGTGTCGGCTGTTAGCAGTCCGTGGCAGCACTTGCATGTGTGCGTGTGCTAGGACACCCCCCAACTTGGCCCAATTTGCAGCCTTGAGCCCTGCCGGTCTCCACAAATCGTGCCACTGCTCTCATATGCTTATTAAGTTGTCCATTTGAAGCATGCACAGTTTGGTGGCCATTCGTCGGGACTAGCTGGGTCAAAATCCCGACCCTCACCCTGCGGGTCTGTGGGGAGGAGGGGGGGAGCCGGCCCAAACCGGCCCTGGGCCAAGTTGCCCAGCCCGCCTGCAGCCGCCCCTCCCCCTTGCTCAGCTCACTTCTGTGATGTGCCTCGATGCCCTGGCGCTGCGGCAGGCCGGTGTCGGCTGTTAGCAGTCCGTGGCAGCACTTGCATGTGTGCGTGTGCTAGGACACCCCCCAACTTGGCCCAATTTGCAGCCTTGAGCCCTGCCGGTCTCCACAAATCGTGCCACTGCTCTCATATGCTTATTAAGTTGTCCATTTGAAGCATGCACAGTTTGGTGGCCATTCGTCGGGACTAGCTGGGTCAAAATCCCGACCCTCACCCTGCGGGTCTGTGGGGAGGAGGGGGGGAGCCGGCCCAAACCGGCCCTGGGCCAAGTTGCCCAGCCCGCCTGCAGCCGCCCCTCCCCCTTGCTCAGCTCACTTCTGTGATGTGCCTCGATGCCCTGGCGCTGCGGCAGGCCGGTGTCGGCTGTTAGCAGTCCGTGGCAGCACTTGCATGTGTGCGTGTGCTAGGACACCCCCCAACTTGGCCCAATTTGCAGCCTTGAGCCCTGCCGGTCTCCACAATCGTGCCACTGCTCTCATGTGCTTATTAAGTTGTCCATTTGAAGCATGCACAGTTTGGTGGCCATTCGTCGGGACTAGCTGGGTCAAAATCCCGACCCTCACCCTGCGGGTCTGTGGGGAGGAGGGGGGGAGCCGGCCCAAACCGGCCCTGGGCCAAGTTGCCCAGCCCGCCTGCAGCCGCCCCTCCCCCTTGCTCAGCTCACTTCTGTGATGTGCCTCGATGCCCTGGCGCTGCGGCAGGCCGGTGTCGGCTGTTAGCAGTCCGTGGCAGCACTTGCATGTGTGCGTGTGCTAGGACACCCCCCAACTTGGCCCAATTTGCAGCCTTGAGCCCTGCCGGTCTCCACAAATCGTGCCACTGCTCTCATATGCTTATTAAGTTGTCCATTTGAAGCATGCACAGTTTGGTGGCCATTCGTCGGGACTAGCTGGGTCAAAATCCCGACCCTCACCCTGCGGGTCTGTGGGGAGGAGGGGGGGAGCCGGCCCAAACCGGCCCTGGGCCAAGTTGCCCAGCCCGCCTGCAGCCGCCCCTCCCCCTTGCTCAGCTCACTTCTGTGATGTGCCTCGATGCCCTGGCGCTGCGGCAGGCCGGTGTCGGCTGTTAGCAGTCCGTGGCAGCACTTGCATGTGTGCGTGTGCTAGGACACCCCCCAACTTGGCCCAATTTGCAGCCTTGAGCCCTGCCGGTCTCCACAAATCGTGCCACTGCTCTCATGTGCTTATTAAGTTGTCCATTTGAAGCATGCACAGTTTGGTGGCCA
The DNA here is from genome assembly GCA_016834605.1 of Chlamydomonas incerta. Taxonomy (NCBI): domain Eukaryota; kingdom Viridiplantae; phylum Chlorophyta; class Chlorophyceae; order Chlamydomonadales; family Chlamydomonadaceae; genus Chlamydomonas; species Chlamydomonas incerta. Next base: position 55,027 of record JAEHOC010000161.1, on the reverse strand, counting down.
TTCGTCGGGACTAGCTGGGTCAAAATCCCGACCCTCACCCTGCGGGTCTGTGGGGAGGAGGGGGGGAGCCGGCCCAAACCGGCCCTGGGCCAAGTTGCCCAGCCCGCCTGCAGCCGCCCCTCCCCCTTGCTCAGCTCACTTCTGTGATGTGCCTCGATGCCCTGGCGCTGCGGCAGGCCGGTGTCGGCTGTTAGCAGTCCGTGGCAGCACTTGCATGTGTGCGTGTGCTAGGACACCCCCCAACTTGGCCCAATTTGCAGCCTTGAGCCCTGCCGGTCTCCACAAATCGTGCCACTGCTCTCATATGCTTATTAAGTTGTCCATTTGAAGCATGCACAGTTTGGTGGCCATTCGTCGGGACTAGCTGGGTCAAAATCCCGACCCTCACCCTGCGGGTCTGTGGGGAGGAGGGGGGGAGCCGGCCCAAACCGGCCCTGGGCCAAGTTGCCCAGCCCGCCTGCAGCCGCCCCTCCCCCTTGCTCAGCTCACTTCTGTGATGTGCCTCGATGCCCTGGCGCTGCGGCAGGCCGGTGTCGGCTGTTAGCAGTCCGTGGCAGCACTTGCATGTGTGCGTGTGCTAGGACACCCCCCAACTTGGCCCAATTTGCAGCCTTGAGCCCTGCCGGTCTCCACAAATCGTGCCACTGCTCTCATATGCTTATTAAGTTGTCCATTTGAAGCATGCACAGTTTGGTGGCCATTCGTCGGGACTAGCTGGGTCAAAATCCCGACCCTCACCCTGCGGGTCTGTGGGGAGGAGGGGGGGAGCCGGCCCAAACCGGCCCTGGGCCAAGTTGCCCAGCCCGCCTGCAGCCGCCCCTCCCCCTTGCTCAGCTCACTTCTGTGATGTGCCTCGATGCCCTGGCGCTGCGGCAGGCCGGTGTCGGCTGTTAGCAGTCCGTGGCAGCACTTGCATGTGTGCGTGTGCTAGGACACCCCCCAACTTGGCCCAATTTGCAGCCTTGAGCCCTGCCGGTCTCCACAAATCGTGCCACTGCTCTCATGTGCTTATTAAGTTGTCCATTTGAAGCATGCACAGTTTGGTGGCCATTCGTCGGGACTAGCTGGGTCAAAATCCCGACCCTCACCCTGCGGGTCTGTGGGGAGGAGGGGGGAGCCGGCCCAAACCGGCCCTGGGCCAAGTTGCCCAGCCCGCCTGCAGCCGCCCCTCCCCCTTGCTCAGCTCACTTCTGTGATGTGCCTCGATGCCCTGGCGCTGCGGCAGGCCGGTGTCGGCTGTTAGCAGTCCGTGGCAGCACTTGCATGTGTGCGTGTGCTAGGACACCCCCCAACTTGGCCCAATTTGCAGCCTTGAGCCCTGCCGGTCTCCACAAATCGTGCCACTGCTCTCATGTGCTTATTAAGTTGTCCATTTGAAGCATGCACAGTTTGGTGGCCATTCGTCGGGACTAGCTGGGTCAAAATCCCGACCCTCACCCTGCGGGTCTGTGGGGAGGAGGGGGGGAGCCGGCCCAAACCGGCCCTGGGCCAAGTTGCCCAGCCCGCCTGCAGCCGCCCCTCCCCCTTGCTCAGCTCACTTCTGTGATGTGCCTCGATGCCCTGGCGCTGCGGCAGGCCGGTGTCGGCTGTTAGCAGTCCGTGGCAGCACTTGCATGTGTGCGTGTGCTAGGACACCCCCCAACTTGGCCCAATTTGCAGCCTTGAGCCCTGCCGGTCTCCACAAATCGTGCCACTGCTCTCATGTGCTTATTAAGTTGTCCATTTGAAGCATGCACAGTTTGGTGGCCATTCGTCGGGACTAGCTGGGTCAAAATCCCGACCCTCACCCTGCGGGTCTGTGGGGAGGAGGGGGGGAGCCGGCCCAAACCGGCCCTGGGCCAAGTTGCCCAGCCCGCCTGCAGCCGCCCCTCCCCCTTGCTCAGCTCACTTCTGTGATGTGCCTCGATGCCCTGGCGCTGCGGCAGGCCGGTGTCGGCTGTTAGCAGTCCGTGGCAGCACTTGCATGTGTGCGTGTGCTAGGACACCCCCCAACTTGGCCCAATTTGCAGCCTTGAGCCCTGCCGGTCTCCACAAATCGTGCCACTGCTCTCATATGCTTATTAAGTTGTCCATTTGAAGCATGCACAGTTTGGTGGCCATTCGTCGGGACTAGCTGGGTCAAAATCCCGACCCTCACCCTGCGGGTCTGTGGGGAGGAGGGGGGGGAGCCGGCCCAAACCGGCCCTGGGCCAAGTTGCCCAGCCCGCCTGCAGCCGCCCCTCCCCCTTGCTCAGCTCACTTCTGTGATGTGCCTCGATGCCCTGGCGCTGCGGCAGGCCGGTGTCGGCTGTTAGCAGTCCGTGGCAGCACTTGCATGTGTGCGTGTGCTAGGACACCCCCCAACTTGGCCCAATTTGCAGCCTTGAGCCCTGCCGGTCTCCACAAATCGTGCCACTGCTCTCATATGCTTATTAAGTTGTCCATTTGAAGCATGCACAGTTTGGTGGCCATTCGTCGGGACTAGCTGGGTCAAAATCCCGACCCTCACCCTGCGGGTCTGTGGGGAGGAGGGGGGGAGCCGGCCCAAACCGGCCCTGGGCCAAGTTGCCCAGCCCGCCTGCAGCCGCCCCTCCCCCTTGCTCAGCTCACTTCTGTGATGTGCCTCGATGCCCTGGCGCTGCGGCAGGCCGGTGTCGGCTGTTAGCAGTCCGTGGCAGCACTTGCATGTGTGCGTGTGCTAGGACACCCCCCAACTTGGCCCAATTTGCAGCCTTGAGCCCTGCCGGTCTCCACAAATCGTGCCACTGCTCTCATAGTGCTTATTAAGTTGTCCATTTGAAGCATGCACAGTTTGGTGGCCATTCGTCGGGACTAGCTGGGTCAAAATCCCGACCCTCACCCTGCGGGTCTGTGGGGAGGAGGGGGGGAGCCGGCCCAAACCGGCCCTGGGCCAAGTTGCCCAGCCCGCCTGCAGCCGCCCCTCCCCCTTGCTCAGCTCACTTCTGTGATGTGCCTCGATGCCCTGGCGCTGCGGCAGGCCGGTGTCGGCTGTTAGCAGTCCGTGGCAGCACTTGCATGTGTGCGTGTGCTAGGACACCCCCCAACTTGGCCCAATTTGCAGCCTTGAGCCCTGCCGGTCTCCACAAATCGTGCCACTGCTCTCATATGCTTATTAAGTTGTCCATTTGAAGCATGCACAGTTTGGTGGCCATTCGTCGGGACTAGCTGGGTCAAAATCCCGACCCTCACCCTGCGGGTCTGTGGGGAGGAGGGGGGGAGCCGGCCCAAACCGGCCCTGGGCCAAGTTGCCCAGCCCGCCTGCAGCCGCCCCTCCCCCTTGCTCAGCTCACTTCTGTGATGTGCCTCGATGCCCTGGCGCTGCGGCAGGCCGGTGTCGGCTGTTAGCAGTCCGTGGCAGCACTTGCATGTGTGCGTGTGCTAGGACACCCCCCAACTTGGCCCAATTTGCAGCCTTGAGCCCTGCCGGTCTCCACAAATCGTGCCACTGCTCTCATGTGCTTATTAAGTTGTCCATTTGAAGCATGCACAGTTTGGTGGCCATTCGTCGGGACTAGCTGGGTCAAAATCCCGACCCTCACCCTGCGGGTCTGTGGGGAGGAGGGGGGGAGCCGGCCCAAACCGGCCCTGGGCCAAGTTGCCCAGCCCGCCTGCAGCCGCCCCTCCCCCTTGCTCAGCTCACTTCTGTGATGTGCCTCGATGCCCTGGCGCTGCGGCAGGCCGGTGTCGGCTGTTAGCAGTCCGTGGCAGCACTTGCATGTGTGCGTGTGCTAGGACACCCCCCAACTTGGCCCAATTTGCAGCCTTGAGCCCTGCCGGTCTCCACAAATCGTGCCACTGCTCTCATATGCTTATTAAGTTGTCCATTTGAAGCATGCACAGTTTGGTGGCCATTCGTCGGGACTAGCTGGGTCAAAATCCCGACCCTCACCCTGCGGGTCTGTGGGGAGGAGGGGGGGAGCCGGCCCAAACCGGCCCTGGGCCAAGTTGCCCAGCCCGCCTGCAGCCGCCCCTCCCCCTTGCTCAGCTCACTTCTGTGATGTGCCTCGATGCCCTGGCGCTGCGGCAGGCCGGTGTCGGCTGTTAGCAGTCCGTGGCAGCACTTGCATGTGTGCGTGTGCTAGGACACCCCCCAACTTGGCCCAATTTGCAGCCTTGAGCCCTGCCGGTCTCCACAAATCGTGCCACTGCTCTCATATGCTTATTAAGTTGTCCATTTGAAGCATGCACAGTTTGGTGGCCATTCGTCGGGACTAGCTGGGTCAAAATCCCGACCCTCACCCTGCGGGTCTGTGGGGAGGAGGGGGGGAGCCGGCCCAAACCGGCCCTGGGCCAAGTTGCCCAGCCCGCCTGCAGCCGCCCCTCCCCCTTGCTCAGCTCACTTCTGTGATGTGCCTCGATGCCCTGGCGCTGCGGCAGGCCGGTGTCGGCTGTTAGCAGTCCGTGGCAGCACTTGCATGTGTGCGTGTGCTAGGACACCCCCCAACTTGGCCCAATTTGCAGCCTTGAGCCCTGCCGGTCTCCACAAATCGTGCCACTGCTCTCATATGCTTATTAAGTTGTCCATTTGAAGCATGCACAGTTTGGTGGCCATTCGTCGGGACTAGCTGGGTCAAAATCCCGACCCTCACCCTGCGGGTCTGTGGGGAGGAGGGGGGGAGCCGGCCCAAACCGGCCCTGGGCCAAGTTGCCCAGCCCGCCTGCAGCCGCCCCTCCCCCTTGCTCAGCTCACTTCTGTGATGTGCCTCGATGCCCTGGCGCTGCGGCAGGCCGGTGTCGGCTGTTAGCAGTCCGTGGCAGCACTTGCATGTGTGCGTGTGCTAGGACACCCCCCAACTTGGCCCAATTTGCAGCCCTTGAGCCCTGCCGGTCTCCACAAATCGTGCCACTGCTCTCATATGCTTATTAAGTTGTCCATTTGAAGCATGCACAGTTTGGTGGCCATTCGTCGGGACTAGCTGGGTCAAAATCCCGACCCTCACCCTGCGGGTCTGTGGGGAGGAGGGGGGGAGCCGGCCCAAACCGGCCCTGGGCCAAGTTGCCCAGCCCGCCTGCAGCCGCCCCTCCCCCTTGCTCAGCTCACTTCTGTGATGTGCCTCGATGCCCTGGCGCTGCGGCAGGCCGGTTGTCGGCTGTTAGCAGTCCGTGGCAGCACTTGCATGTGTGCGTGTGCTAGGACACCCCCCAACTTGGCCCAATTTGCAGCCTTGAGCCCTGCCGGTCTCCACAAATCGTGCCACTGCTCTCATATGCTTATTAAGTTGTCCATTTGAAGCATGCACAGTTTGGTGGCCATTCGTCGGGACTAGCTGGGTCAAAATCCCGACCCTCACCCTGCGGGTCTGTGGGGAGGAGGGGGGGAGCCGGCCCAAACCGGCCCTGGGCCAAGTTGCCCAGCCCGCCTGCAGCCGCCCCTCCCCCTTGCTCAGCTCACTTCTGTGATGTGCCTCGATGCCCTGGCGCTGCGGCAGGCCGGTGTCGGCTGTTAGCAGTCCGTGGCAGCACTTGCATGTGTGCGTGTGCTAGGACACCCCCCAACTTGGCCCAATTTGCAGCCTTGAGCCCTGCCGGTCTCCACAAATCGTGCCACTGCTCTCATATGCTTATTAAGTTGTCCATTTGAAGCATGCACAGTTTGGTGGCCATTCGTCGGGACTAGCTGGGTCAAAATCCCGACCCTCACCCTGCGGGTCTGTGGGGAGGAGGGGGGGAGCCGGCCCAAACCGGCCCTGGGCCAAGTTGCCCAGCCCGCCTGCAGCCGCCCCTCCCCCTTGCTCAGCTCACTTCTGTGATGTGCCTCGATGCCCTGGCGCTGCGGCAGGCCGGTGTCGGCTGTTAGCAGTCCGTGGCAGCACTTGCATGTGTGCGTGTGCTAGGACACCCCCCAACTTGGCCCAATTTGCAGCCTTGAGCCCTGCCGGTCTCCACAAATCGTGCCACTGCTCTCATATGCTTATTAAGTTGTCCATTTGAAGCATGCACAGTTTGGTGGCCATTCGTCGGGACTAGCTGGGTCAAAATCCCGACCCTCACCCTGCGGGTCTGTGGGGAGGAGGGGGGGAGCCGGCCCAAACCGGCCCTGGGCCAAGTTGCCCAGCCCGCCTGCAGCCGCCCCTCCCCCTTGCTCAGCTCACTTCTGTGATGTGCCTCGATGCCCTGGCGCTGCGGCAGGCCGGTGTCGGCTGTTAGCAGTCCGTGGCAGCACTTGCATGTGTGCGTGTGCTAGGACACCCCCCAACTTGGCCCAATTTGCAGCCTTGAGCCCTGCCGGTCTCCACAAATCGTGCCACTGCTCTCATGTGCTTATTAAGTTGTCCATTTGAAGCATGCACAGTTTGGTGGCCATTCGTCGGGACTAGCTGGGTCAAAATCCCGACCCTCACCCTGCGGGTCTGTGGGGAGGAGGGGGGGAGCCGGCCCAAACCGGCCCTGGGCCAAGTTGCCCAGCCCGCCTGCAGCCGCCCCTCCCCCTTGCTCAGCTCACTTCTGTGATGTGCCTCGATGCCCTGGCGCTGCGGCAGGCCGGTGTCGGCTGTTAGCAGTCCGTGGCAGCACTTGCATGTGTGCGTGTGCTAGGACACCCCCCAACTTGGCCCAATTTGCAGCCTTGAGCCCTGCCGGTCTCCACAAATCGTGCCACTGCTCTCATATGCTTATTAAGTTGTCCATTTGAAGCATGCACAGTTTGGTGGCCATTCGTCGGGACTAGCTGGGTCAAAATCCCGACCCTCACCCTGCGGGTCTGTGGGGAGGAGGGGGGGAGCCGGCCCAAACCGGCCCTGGGCCAAGTTGCCCAGCCCGCCTGCAGCCGCCCCTCCCCCTTGCTCAGCTCACTTCTGTGATGTGCCTCGATGCCCTGGCGCTGCGGCAGGCCGGTGTCGGCTGTTAGCAGTCCGTGGCAGCACTTGCATGTGTGCGTGTGCTAGGACACCCCCCAACTTGGCCCAATTTGCAGCCTTGAGCCCTGCCGGTCTCCACAAATCGTGCCACTGCTCTCATAGTGCTTATTAAGTTGTCCATTTGAAGCATGCACAGTTTGGTGGCCATTCGTCGGGACTAGCTGGGTCAAAATCCCGACCCTCACCCTGCGGGTCTGTGGGGAGGAGGGGGGGAGCCGGCCCAAACCGGCCCTGGGCCAAGTTGCCCAGCCCGCCTGCAGCCGCCCCTCCCCCTTGCTCAGCTCACTTCTGTGATGTGCCTCGATGCCCTGGCGCTGCGGCAGGCCGGTGTCGGCTGTTAGCAGTCCGTGGCAGCACTTGCATGTGTGCGTGTGCTAGGACACCCCCCAACTTGGCCCAATTTGCAGCCTTGAGCCCTGCCGGTCTCCACAAATCGTGCCACTGCTCTCATATGCTTATTAAGTTGTCCATTTGAAGCATGCACAGTTTGGTGGCCATTCGTCGGGACTAGCTGGGTCAAAATCCCGACCCTCACCCTGCGGGTCTGTGGGGAGGAGGGGGGGAGCCGGCCCAAACCGGCCCTGGGCCAAGTTGCCCAGCCCGCCTGCAGCCGCCCCTCCCCCTTGCTCAGCTCACTTCTGTGATGTGCCTCGATGCCCTGGCGCTGCGGCAGGCCGGTGTCGGCTGTTAGCAGTCCGTGGCAGCACTTGCATGTGTGCGTGTGCTAGGACACCCCCCAACTTGGCCCAATTTGCAGCCTTGAGCCCTGCCGGTCTCCACAAATCGTGCCACTGCTCTCATATGCTTATTAAGTTGTCCATTTGAAGCATGCACAGTTTGGTGGCCATTCGTCGGGACTAGCTGGGTCAAAATCCCGACCCTCACCCTGCGGGTCTGTGGGGAGGAGGGGGGGAGCCGGCCCAAACCGGCCCTGGGCCAAGTTGCCCAGCCCGCCTGCAGCCGCCCCTCCCCCTTGCTCAGCTCACTTCTGTGATGTGCCTCGATGCCCTGGCGCTGCGGCAGGCCGGTGTCGGCTGTTAGCAGTCCGTGGCAGCACTTGCATGTGTGCGTGTGCTAGGACACCCCCCAACTTGGCCCAATTTGCAGCCTTGAGCCCTGCCGGTCTCCACAAATCGTGCCACTGCTCTCATGTGCTTATTAAGTTGTCCATTTGAAGCATGCACAGTTTGGTGGCCATTCGTCGGGACTAGCTGGGTCAAAATCCCGACCCTCACCCTGCGGGTCTGTGGGGAGGAGGGGGGGAGCCGGCCCAAACCGGCCCTGGGCCAAGTTGCCCAGCCCGCCTGCAGCCGCCCCTCCCCCTTGCTCAGCTCACTTCTGTGATGTGCCTCGATGCCCTGGCGCTGCGGCAGGCCGGTGTCGGCTGTTAGCAGTCCGTGGCAGCACTTGCATGTGTGCGTGTGCTAGGACACCCCCCAACTTGGCCCAATTTGCAGCCTTGAGCCCTGCCGGTCTCCACAAATCGTGCCACTGCTCTCATGTGCTTATTAAGTTGTCCATTTGAAGCATGCACAGTTTGGTGGCCATTCGTCGGGACTAGCTGGGTCAAAATCCCGACCCTCACCCTGCGGGTCTGTGGGGAGGAGGGGGGGAGCCGGCCCAAACCGGCCCTGGGCCAAGTTGCCCAGCCCGCCTGCAGCCGCCCCTCCCCCTTGCTCAGCTCACTTCTGTGATGTGCCTCGATGCCCTGGCGCTGCGGCAGGCCGGTGTCGGCTGTTAGCAGTCCGTGGCAGCACTTGCATGTGTGCGTGTGCTAGGACACCCCCCAACTTGGCCCAATTTGCAGCCTTGAGCCCTGCCGGTCTCCACAAATCGTGCCACTGCTCTCATGTGCTTATTAAGTTGTCCATTTGAAGCATGCACAGTTTGGTGGCCATTCGTCGGGACTAGCTGGGTCAAAATCCCGACCCTCACCCTGCGGGTCTGTGGGGAGGAGGGGGGGAGCCGGCCCAAACCGGCCCTGGGCCAAGTTGCTCCAGCCCGCCTGCAGCCGCCCCTCCCCCTTGCTCAGCTCACTTCTGTGATGTGCCTCGATGCCCTGGCGCTGCGGCAGGCCGGTGTCGGCTGTTAGCAGTCCGTGGCAGCACTTGCATGTGTGCGTGTGCTAGGACACCCCCCAACTTGGCCCAATTTGCAGCCTTGAGCCCTGCCGGTCTCCACAAATCGTGCCACTGCTCTCATATGCTTATTAAGTTGTCCATTTGAAGCATGCACAGTTTGGTGGCCATTCGTCGGGACTAGCTGGGTCAAAATCCCGACCCTCACCCTGCGGGTCTGTGGGGAGGAGGGGGGGAGCCGGCCCAAACCGGCCCTGGGCCAAGTTGCCCAGCCCGCCTGCAGCCGCCCCTCCCCCTTGCTCAGCTCACTTCTGTGATGTGCCTCGATGCCCTGGCGCTGCGGCAGGCCGGTGTCGGCTGTTAGCAGTCCGTGGCAGCACTTGCATGTGTGCGTGTGCTAGGACACCCCCCAACTTGGCCCAATTTGCAGCCTTGAGCCCTGCCGGTCTCCACAAATCGTGCCACTGCTCTCATATGCTTATTAAGTTGTCCATTTGAAGCATGCACAGTTTGGTGGCCATTCGTCGGGACTAGCTGGGTCAAAATCCCGACCCTCACCCTGCGGGTCTGTGGGGAGGAGGGGGGGAGCCGGCCCAAACCGGCCCTGGGCCAAGTTGCCCAGCCCGCCTGCAGCCGCCCCTCCCCCTTGCTCAGCTCACTTCTGTGATGTGCCTCGATGCCCTGGCGCTGCGGCAGGCCGGTGTCGGCTGTTAGCAGTCCGTGGCAGCACTTGCATGTGTGCGTGTGCTAGGACACCCCCCAACTTGGCCCAATTTGCAGCCTTGAGCCCTGCCGGTCTCCACAAATCGTGCCACTGCTCTCATATGCTTATTAAGTTGTCCATTTGAAGCATGCACAGTTTGGTGGCCATTCGTCGGGACTAGCTGGGTCAAAATCCCGACCCTCACCCTGCGGGTCTGTGGGGAGGAGGGGGGGAGCCGGCCCAAACCGGCCCTGGGCCAAGTTGCTCAGCCCGCCTGCAGCCGCCCCTCCCCCTTGCTCAGCTCACTTCTGTGATGTGCCTCGATGCCCTGGCGCTGCGGCAGGCCGGTGTCGGCTGTTAGCAGTCCGTGGCAGCACTTGCATGTGTGCGTGTGCTAGGACACCCCCCAACTTGGCCCAATTTGCAGCCTTGAGCCCTGCCGGTCTCCACAAATCGTGCCACTGCTCTCATATGCTTATTAAGTTGTCCATTTGAAGCATGCACAGTTTGGTGGCCATTCGTCGGGACTAGCTGGGTCAAAATCCCGACCCTCACCCTGCGGGTCTGTGGGGAGGAGGGGGGGAGCCGGCCCAAACCGGCCCTGGGCCAAGTTGCCCAGCCCGCCTGCAGCCGCCCCTCCCCCTTGCTCAGCTCACTTCTGTGATGTGCCTCGATGCCCTGGCGCTGCGGCAGGCCGGTGTCGGCTGTTAGCAGTCCGTGGCAGCACTTGCATGTGTGCGTGTGCTAGGACACCCCCCAACTTGGCCCAATTTGCAGCCTTGAGCCCTGCCGGTCTCCACAAATCGTGCCACTGCTCTCATATGCTTATTAAGTTGTCCATTTGAAGCATGCACAGTTTGGTGGCCATTCGTCGGGACTAGCTGGGTCAAAATCCCGACCCTCACCCTGCGGGTCTGTGGGGAGGAGGGGGGGAGCCGGCCCAAACCGGCCCTGGGCCAAGTTGCCCAGCCCGCCTGCAGCCGCCCCTCCCCCTTGCTCAGCTCACTTCTGTGATGTGCCTCGATGCCCTGGCGCTGCGGCAGGCCGGTGTCGGCTGTTAGCAGTCCGTGGCAGCACTTGCATGTGTGCGTGTGCTAGGACACCCCCCAACTTGGCCCAATTTGCAGCCTTGAGCCCTGCCGGTCTCCACAAATCGTGCCACTGCTCTCATATGCTTATTAAGTTGTCCATTTGAAGCATGCACAGTTTGGTGGCCATTCGTCGGGACTAGCTGGGTCAAAATCCCGACCCTCACCCTGCGGGTCTGTGGGGAGGAGGGGGGGAGCCGGCCCAAACCGGCCCTGGGCCAAGTTGCCCAGCCCGCCTGCAGCCGCCCCTCCCCCTTGCTCAGCTCACTTCTGTGATGTGCCTCGATGCCCTGGCGCTGCGGCAGGCCGGTGTCGGCTGTTAGCAGTCCGTGGCAGCACTTGCATGTGTGCGTGTGCTAGGACACCCCCCAACTTGGCCCAATTTGCAGCCTTGAGCCCTGCCGGTCTCCACAAATCGTGCCACTGCTCTCATATGCTTATTAAGTTGTCCATTTGAAGCATGCACAGTTTGGTGGCCATTCGTCGGGACTAGCTGGGTCAAAATCCCGACCCTCACCCTGCGGGTCTGTGGGGAGGAGGGGGGGAGCCGGCCCCAAACCGGCCCTGGGCCAAGTTGCCCAGCCCGCCTGCAGCCGCCCCTCCCCCTTGCTCAGCTCACTTCTGTGATGTGCCTCGATGCCCTGGCGCTGCGGCAGGCCGGTGTCGGCTGTTAGCAGTCCGTGGCAGCACTTGCATGTGTGCGTGTGCTAGGACACCCCCCAACTTGGCCCAATTTGCAGCCTTGAGCCCTGCCGGTCTCCACAAATCGTGCCACTGCTCTCATATGCTTATTAAGTTGTCCATTTGAAGCATGCACAGTTTGGTGGCCATTCGTCGGGACTAGCTGGGTCAAAATCCCGACCCTCACCCTGCGGGTCTGTGGGGAGGAGGGGGGGAGCCGGCCCAAACCGGCCCTGGGCCAAGTTGCCCAGCCCGCCTGCAGCCGCCCCTCCCCCTTGCTCAGCTCACTTCTGTGATGTGCCTCGATGCCCTGGCGCTGCGGCAGGCCGGTGTCGGCTGTTAGCAGTCCGTGGCAGCACTTGCATGTGTGCGTGTGCTAGGACACCCCCCAACTTGGCCCAATTTGCAGCCTTGAGCCCTGCCGGTCTCCACAAATCGTGCCACTGCTCTCATATGCTTATTAAGTTGTCCATTTGAAGCATGCACAGTTTGGTGGCCATTCGTCGGGACTAGCTGGGTCAAAATCCCGACCCTCACCCTGCGGGTCTGTGGGGAGGAGGGGGGGAGCCGGCCCAAACCGGCCCTGGGCCAAGTTGCCCAGCCCGCCTGCAGCCGCCCCTCCCCCTTGCTCAGCTCACTTCTGTGATGTGCCTCGATGCCCTGGCGCTGCGGCAGGCCGGTGTCGGCTGTTAGCAGTCCGTGGCAGCACTTGCATGTGTGCGTGTGCTAGGACACCCCCCAACTTGGCCCAATTTGCAGCCTTGAGCCCTGCCGGTCTCCACAAATCGTGCCACTGCTCTCATATGCTTATTAAGTTGTCCATTTGAAGCATGCACAGTTTGGTGGCCATTCGTCGGGACTAGCTGGGTCAAAATCCCGACCCTCACCCTGCGGGTCTGTGGGGAGGAGGGGGGGAGCCGGCCCAAACCGGCCCTGGGCCAAGTTGCCCAGCCCGCCTGCAGCCGCCCCTCCCCCTTGCTCAGCTCACTTCTGTGATGTGCCTCGATGCCCTGGCGCTGCGGCAGGCCGGTGTCGGCTGTTAGCAGTCCGTGGCAGCACTTGCATGTGTGCGTGTGCTAGGACACCCCCCAACTTGGCCCAATTTGCAGCCTGAGCCCTGCCGGTCTCCACAAATCGTGCCACTGCTCTCATATGCTTATTAAGTTGTCCATTTGAAGCATGCACAGTTTGGTGGCCATTCGTCGGGACTAGCTGGGTCAAAATCCCGACCCTCACCCTGCGGGTCTGTGGGGAGGAGGGGGGGAGCCGGCCCAAACCGGCCCTGGGCCAAGTTGCCCAGCCCGCCTGCAGCCGCCCCTCCCCCTTGCTCAGCTCACTTCTGTGATGTGCCTCGATGCCCTGGCGCTGCGGCAGGCCGGTGTCGGCTGTTAGCAGTCCGTGGCAGCACTTGCATGTGTGCGTGTGCTAGGACACCCCCCAACTTGGCCCAATTTGCAGCCTTGAGCCCTGCCGGTCTCCACAAATCGTGCCACTGCTCTCATATGCTTATTAAGTTGTCCATTTGAAGCATGCACAGTTTGGTGGCCATTCGTCGGGACTAGCTGGGTCAAAATCCCGACCCTCACCCTGCGGGTCTGTGGGGAGGAGGGGGGGAGCCGGCCCAAACCGGCCCTGGGCCAAGTTGCCCAGCCCGCCTGCAGCCGCCCCTCCCCCTTGCTCAGCTCACTTCTGTGATGTGCCTCGATGCCCTGGCGCTGCGGCAGGCCGGTGTCGGCTGTTAGCAGTCCGTGGCAGCACTTGCATGTGTGCGTGTGCTAGGACACCCCCCAACTTGGCCCAATTTGCAGCCTTGAGCCCTGCCGGTCTCCACAAATCGTGCCACTGCTCTCATATGCTTATTAAGTTGTCCATTTGAAGCATGCACAGTTTGGTGGCCATTCGTCGGGACTAGCTGGGTCAAAATCCCGACCCTCACCCTGCGGGTCTGTGGGGAGGAGGGGGGGAGCCGGCCCAAACCGGCCCTGGGCCAAGTTGCCCAGCCCGCCTGCAGCCGCCCCTCCCCCTTGCTCAGCTCACTTCTGTGATGTGCCTCGATGCCCTGGCGCTGCGGCAGGCGGTGTCGGCTGTTAGCAGTCCGTGGCAGCACTTGCATGTGTGCGTGTGCTAGGACACCCCCCCAACTTGGCCCAATTTGCAGCCTTGAGCCCTGCCGGTCTCCACAAATCGTGCCACTGCTCTCATATGCTTATTAAGTTGTCCATTTGAAGCATGCACAGTTTGGTGGCCATTCGTCGGGACTAGCTGGGTCAAAATCCCGACCCTCACCCTGCGGGTCTGTGGGGAGGAGGGGGGGAGCCGGCCCAAACCGGCCCTGGGCCAAGTTGCCCAGCCCGCCTGCAGCCGCCCCTCCCCCTTGCTCAGCTCACTTCTGTGATGTGCCTCGATGCCCTGGCGCTGCGGCAGGCCGGTGTCGGCTGTTAGCAGTCCGTGGCAGCACTTGCATGTGTGCGTGTGCTAGGACACCCCCCAACTTGGCCCAATTTGCAGCCTTGAGCCCTGCCGGTCTCCACAAATCGTGCCACTGCTCTCATATGCTTATTAAGTTGTCCATTTGAAGCATGCACAGTTTGGTGGCCATTCGTCGGGACTAGCTGGGTCAAAATCCCGACCCTCACCCTGCGGGTCTGTGGGGAGGAGGGGGGGAGCCGGCCCAAACCGGCCCTGGGCCAAGTTGCTCCAGCCCGCCTGCAGCCGCCCCTCCCCCTTGCTCAGCTCACTTCTGTGATGTGCCTCGATGCCCTGGCGCTGCGGCAGGCCGGTGTCGGCTGTTAGCAGTCCGTGGCAGCACTTGCATGTGTGCGTGTGCTAGGACACCCCCCAACTTGGCCCAATTTGCAGCCTTGAGCCCTGCCGGTCTCCACAAATCGTGCCACTGCTCTCATATGCTTATTAAGTTGTCCATTTGAAGCATGCACAGTTTGGTGGCCATTCGTCGGGACTAGCTGGGTCAAAATCCCGACCCTCACCCTGCGGGTCTGTGGGGAGGAGGGGGGGAGCCGGCCCAAACCGGCCCTGGGCCAAGTTGCCCAGCCCGCCTGCAGCCGCCCCTCCCCCTTGCTCAGCTCACTTCTGTGATGTGCCTCGATGCCCTGGCGCTGCGGCAGGCCGGTGTCGGCTGTTAGCAGTCCGTGGCAGCACTTGCATGTGTGCGTGTGCTAGGACACCCCCCAACTTGGCCCAATTTGCAGCCTTGAGCCCTGCCGGTCTCCACAAATCGTGCCACTGCTCTCATATGCTTATTAAGTTGTCCATTTGAAGCATGCACAGTTTGGTGGCCATTCGTCGGGACTAGCTGGGTCAAAATCCCGACCCTCACCCTGCGGGTCTGTGGGGAGGAGGGGGGGAGCCGGCCCAAACCGGCCCTGGGCCAAGTTGCCCAGCCCGCCTGCAGCCGCCCCCTCCCCCTTGCTCAGCTCACTTCTGTGATGTGCCTCGATGCCCTGGCGCTGCGGCAGGCCGGTGTCGGCTGTTAGCAGTCCGTGGCAGCACTTGCATGTGTGCGTGTGCTAGGACACCCCCAACTTGGCCCAATTTGCAGCCTTGAGCCCTGCCGGTCTCCACAAATCGTGCCACTGCTCTCATATGCTTATTAAGTTGTCCATTTGAAGCATGCACAGTTTGGTGGCCATTCGTCGGGACTAGCTGGGTCAAAATCCCGACCCTCACCCTGCGGGTCTGTGGGGAGGAGGGGGGGAGCCGGCCCAAACCGGCCCTGGGCCAAGTTGCCCAGCCCGCCTGCAGCCGCCCCTCCCCCTTGCTCAGCTCACTTCTGTGATGTGCCTCGATGCCCTGGCGCTGCGGCAGGCCGGTGTCGGCTGTTAGCAGTCCGTGGCAGCACTTGCATGTGTGCGTGTGCTAGGACACCCCCCCAACTTGGCCCAATTTGCAGCCTTGAGCCCTGCCGGTCTCCACAAATCGTGCCACTGCTCTCATATGCTTATTAAGTTGTCCATTTGAAGCATGCACAGTTTGGTGGCCATTCGTCGGGACTAGCTGGGTCAAAATCCCGACCCTCACCCTGCGGGTCTGTGGGGAGGAGGGGGGGAGCCGGCCCAAACCGGCCCTGGGCCAAGTTGCCCAGCCCGCCTGCAGCCGCCCCTCCCCCTTGCTCAGCTTCACTTCTGTGATGTGCCTCGATGCCCTGGCGCTGCGGCAGGCCGGTGTCGGCTGTTAGCAGTCCGTGGCAGCACTTGCATGTGTGCGTGTGCTAGGACACCCCCCAACTTGGCCCAATTGCAGCCTGAGCCCTGCCGGTCTCCACAAATCGTGCCACTGCTCTCATATGCTTATTAAGTTGTCCATTTGAAGCATGACCAGTTTGGTGGCCATTCGTCGGGACTAGCTGGGTCAAAATCCCGACCCTCACCCTGCGGGTCTGTGGGGAGGAGGGGGGGAGCCGGCCCCAAACCGGCCCTGGGCCAAGTTGCCCAGCCCGCCTGCAGCCCGCCCCTCCCCCTGCTCAGCTCACTTCTGTGATGTGCCTCGATGCCCTGGCGCTGCGGCAGGCCGGTGTCGGCTGTTAGCAGTCCGTGGCAGCACTTGCATGTGTGCGTGTGCTAGGACACCCCCCAACTTGGCCCAATTTGCAGCCTTGAGCCCCTGCCGGTCTCACAAATCGTGCCACTGCTCTCATATGCTATTAAGTTGTCCATTTGAAGCATGCACAGTTTGGTGGCCATTCGTCGGGACTAGCTGGGTCAAAATCCCGACCCTCACCCTGCGGGTCTGTGGGGAGGAGGGGGGGAGCCGGCCCAAACCGGCCCTGGGCCAAGTTGCACAGCCCGCCTGCAGCCGCCCCTCCCCCTTGCTCAGCTCACTTCTGTGATGTGCCTCGATGCCCTGGGCGCTGCGGCAGGCCGGTGTCGGCTGTTAGCAGTCCGTGGCAGCACTTGCATGTGTGCGTTGTGCTAGGACACCCCCCAACTTGGCCCAATTTGCAGCCTGAGCCCTGCCGGTCTCCACAAATCGTGCCACTTGCTCTCATATGCTTATTAAGTTGTCCATTTGAAGCATGCACAGTTTGGTGGCCATTCGTCGGGACTAGCTGGGTCAAAATCCCGACCCTAACCCTGGGGTCTGGTGGGGAGGAGGGGGGGGAGCCGGCCCAAACCGGCCCTGGGCCAAGTTGCCCAGCCCGCCTGCAGCCGCCCCTCCCCCTGCTCAGCTCACTTCTGTGATGTGCCTCGATGCCCCTGGCGCTGCGGCAGGCCGGTGTCGGCTGTTAGCAGTCCGTGGCAGCACTTGCATGTGTGCGTGTGCTAGGACACCCCCCACTTGGCCCAATTTGCAGCCCTTGAGCCCTGCCGGTCTCCACAAATCGTGCCACTGCCTCTCATATGCTTATTAAGTTGTCCCATTTGAAGGCATGCACAGTTTGGTGGCCATTCGTCGGGACTAGCTGGGTCAAAATCCCGACCCTCACCCTGCGGGTCTGTGGGGAGGAGGGGGGGGAGCCGGCCCAAACCGGCCCTGGGCCAAGTTGCCCAGCCCGCCTGCAGCCGCCCCTCCCCCTTGCTCAGCTCACTTCTGTGATGTGCCTCGATGCCCTGGCGCTGCGGCAGGCCGGTGTCGGCTGTTAGCAGTCCGTGGCCAGCACTTGCATGTGTGCGTGTGCTAGGACACCCCCCAACTTGGCCCAATTTGCAGCCTGAGCCCTGCCGGTCTCCACCAAATCGTGCCACTGCTCTCATATGCTTATTAAGTTGATCCATTTGAAGCATGCACAGTTTGGTTGGCCATTCGTCGGGACTAGCTGGGTCAAAAATCCCGACCCTCACCCTGCGGGTCTGTGGGGAGGAGGGGGGGAGCCGGCCCAATACCGGCCCTGGGCCAAGTTGCCCAGCCCGCCTGCAGCCGCCCCTCCCCCTTGCTCAGCTCACTTCTGTGATGTGCCTCGATGCCCTGGCGCTGCGGCAGGCCGTGTGTCGGCTGTTAGCCGTCCGTGGCAGCACTTGATGTGTTGCGTGTGCTAGGACACCCCCCAACTTGAGCCCAATTTGCAGCCTGAGCCCTGCCGGTCTC
This sequence comes from Chlamydomonas incerta, assembly GCA_016834605.1. NCBI lineage: Eukaryota > Viridiplantae > Chlorophyta > Chlorophyceae > Chlamydomonadales > Chlamydomonadaceae > Chlamydomonas > Chlamydomonas incerta. The sequence goes on along the minus strand of JAEHOC010000161.1, from coordinate 37,578 downwards.
CACAAATCGTGCCACTGCTCTCATATGCTTATTAGTTGATCATTTGAAGCATGCACAGTTTGGTGGCCATTCTTCGGGACTAGCTGGGTCAAAATCCCGACCCTCACCATGCGGGTCGTGGGGAGGAGGGGGGGGGAGCCGGCCCAAACCGGCCCTGGGCCAAGTTGCCCAGCCCGCCTGCAGCCGCCCCTCCCCCTTGCCTCAGTTCACTTCTGTGATGTGCCTCGATGCCCTGGCGCTGCGGCAGGCAGGATGTCGGCTGTTAGCAGTCCGTGGCAGCACTTGCATGTGTGTGTGCTAGGACCACCCCCCAATGCCCAATTTGCAGCCTGAGCCATGCCGGTCTCCACAAATCGTGCCCTGCTCTCATATGCTTATTAAGTTGTCCATTTTGAAGCATGCACAGTTTGGGTGGCCATTCGTCGGGACTAGCTGGGTCAAAATCCGGCACCCTCACCCTGCGGTCTGTGGGGAGGAGGGGGGGAGCCGGCCCAAACCCGGCCCTGGGCCAAGTTGCCCAGCCCGCCTGCAGGCCGCCCTCCCCCTTGCTCAGCTCACTTCTGTGATGTGCCTCGATGCCCTGGCGCTGCGGCAGGCCGGTGTCGGTGTTAGCAGTCCGTGGCGCACTTGCATGTGTGAGTGTGCTAGGACACCCCCCAACTTGGCCCAATTTGCAGCCTGAGCCCTGCCGGTCTCACCAAATCGTGCCACTGCTCTCATATGCTTATTAAGTTGTCCATTTGAAGCATGCACAGTTTGGTGGCCATTCGTCGGGACTAGCTGGGTCAAAATCCCCGACCTCACCTGCGGGTCTGTGGGAGGAGGGGGGGGAGCGGCCCAAACCGGCCCTGGGCAAGTTGCCCAGGCCCGCCTGCAGCCGCTCCCCCTCCCCCCCTGCTCAGCTCATTCTGTGATGTGCTCGATTGCCCTGGCGCTGCGGCAGGGCGGTGTTTCGGCTGTTAGCAGTCCGTGGCAGCACTTGCATGTGTGCGTGTGCTAGGACACCCCCCAACTTGGCCCAATTTGCAGCCTTGAGCCCTGCCGGTCTCCACAAATCGTGCCACTGCTCTCATATGCTATTAAGTGTCCATTTGAAGCATGCCACAGTTTGGTGGCCATTCGTCGGGACTAGCTGGGTCAAAATCCCGACCCCTCACCCTGCGGGTCTGTTGGGGAGGAGGGGGGGGAGCCGGCCCAACCGGCCCTGGGCCAAGTTGCCAGCCCGCCTGCAGCCGCCCCTCCCCCTTGCTCAGCTCACTTCTGTGATGTGCCTCGATTGCCCTGGCGCTGCGGCAGGCCGGTGTCGGCTGTTAGCAGTCCGTGGCAGCACTTGCATGTGTGCGTGTGCTAGGGCACCCCCCAACTTGGCCCAATTTGCAGCCCTGAGCCTGCCGGTCTCCACAAATCGGTGCCACTGCTCTCATATGCTTATAAGTTGTCCATTTGAAGCATGCACAGTTTGGTGGCCATTCGTCGGGACTAGCTGGGTCAAAATCCCGACCCTCACCCTGAGGGTCGTGGGGAGGAGGGGGGGGAGCCGGCCCAAAACCGGCCCTGGGCAAGTTGCCCAGCCCGCCTGCAGCCGCCCCTCCCCCTTGCTCAGCTCACTTCTGTGATGTGCCTCGATGCCCTTGGCGCTGCGGCAGGCCGGTGTCGGCTTGTTAGCAGTTCCGTGGCAGCACTTGCATGTGTGCGTGTGCTAGGACACCCCCAAACTTGGCCCAATTTGCAGCCCTTGAGCCCTGCCGGTCTCCACAAATCGTGCCACTGCTCTCATATGCTTATTAAGTTGTCCATTTTGAAGCATGCACAGTTGGTGGCCAATTCGTCGGGACTAGCTGGGTCAAAATCCCGGACCCTCACCCTGCGGGTCTGTGGGGAGGAGGGGGGGGAGCCGGCCCCAAACCGGCCCTGGGCCAAGTTGCCCAGCCCGCCTGCAGCCGCCCCTCCCCCTTGCCTCGCTCACTTCTGTGATGTGCCTCGATGCCCTGGCGCTGCGGCAGGCCGGTGTCGGCTGTTAGCAGTCCGTGGCAGCACTTGCATGGTGTGCGTGTGCTAGGACACCCCCAACTTGGCCCATTTGCAGCCCTTGAGCCCTGCCGGTCTCCACAAATCGTGCCATGCTCTCATATGCTTATTATAGTTGTCCATTTGAAGCTAGCACAGTTTGGTGGCCCTTCGTCGGGACTAGCTGGGTCAAAAATCCCGACCCTCACCCTGCGGGTCTGTGGGGAGGAGGGGGGGAGCCGGCCCAAACCGGCCCTGGGCCAAGTTGCCCAGCCGCCTGCAGCCGCCCCCTCCCCCTTGCTCAGCTCACTTTGTGATGTGCCTCGATGCCCTGGCGCTGCGGCAGGGCCGGTTGTCGGCTGTTAGCAGTCCGTGGCAGCACTTGCATGTGTGCGTGTGCTAGGACACCCCCCAACTTGGCCCAATTTGCAGCCTTGAGCCCTGCCGGTCTCCACAAATCGTGCCACTGCTCTCATATGCTATTAAGTTGTCCATTTGAAGCATGCACAGTTGGTGGACATTCGTCGGGACTAGCTGGGTCAAAATCCCGACCCTCACCCTGGGGTCTGTGGGGAGGAGGGGGGGAGCAGGCCCAAACCGGCCCTGGGCCAAGTTGCCCAGCCCGCCTGCAGCCAGCCCCTCCACCCTTGCTCAGCTCACTTCTGTGATGTGCCTCGATGCCCCTGGCGCTGCGGCAGGCCGGTGTCGGCTGTTAGCAGTCAGTGGCAGCACTTGCATGTGTGCGTGTGCTAGGACACCCCCCAACTTGGCCCATTTGCAGCCCTTGAGCCCTGCCGGTCTCCACAAATTCGTGCCACTGCTCTCATATGCTTATTAAGTTGTCCATTTGAAGCATGCACAGTTTGGTGGCCATTCGTCGGGACTAGCTGGGTCAAAATCCCGACCCTCACCCTGCGGTCTGTGGGGAGGAGGGGGGGGGAGCCGGCCCAAACCGGCCCTGGGCCAAGTTGCCAGCCCGCCTGCAGCCGCCCCTCCCCCTTGCTCAGCTCACTTCTGTGATGTGCCTCGATGCCCTTGGCGCTGCGGCAGGCCGGTGTCGGCTGTTAGCAGTCCGTGGCAGCACTTGCATGTGTGCGTGTGTGCTAGGACAGCCCCCCAACTAGCCACATTTGCAGGCCTGAGCCCTGCCGGTCTCCACAAATCGTGCCACTGCTCTCATATGCTATTAAGTTGTCCATTTGAAGCATGCACAGTTGGTGGCCATTCGTCGGGACTAGCTGGGTCAAATCCGACCTCACCTGCGGGTCTCGTGGGGAGGAGGGGGGGGAGCCGGCCCAAACCAGGCCTGGGCCAAGTTGCCCAGCCCGCCTGCAGCCGCCCCTTCCCACCTTGCTCAGCTCACTTCTGTGATGTGCCTCGATGCCCTGGCGCTGCGGCAGGGCCGGGTGTCGGCTGTTAGCAGTCCGTGGCAGCACTTGCATGTGTTGGTGTGCTAGGACACCCCCCAACTTGGCCCAATTTGCAGCCCTGAGCCCTGCCGGTCTCCACAAATCGTGCCACTGCTCTCATATTGCTTATTAAGTTGTCCATTTGAAGCATGCACAGTTTGGTGGGCCATTCGTCGGGACTATGCTGGGTCAAAATCCCGACCTCACCCTGCGGTCTGTGGGGAGGAGGGGGGGGAGCCGGCCAAACCGGCCCTGGGCCAAGTTGCCCCGCCCGCCTGCAGCCGCCCCTCCCCCTTGCTCAGCTCAACTTCTGTGATGTGCCTCGATGCCCTGGCGCTCGGCCGGCCGGTGTGCGGCTGTTAGCAGTCGTGGCAGCACTTGCATGTGTTGCGTGTGCTAGGACATCCCCCAACTTGGCCCAATTTGCACGCCTGAGCCCTGCCGGTCTCCACAAATCGTGCCACTGCTCTCATATGCTTATTAAGTTGTCCATTTGAAGCATGCACAGTTTGGTGGCCATTCGTCGGGACTAGCTGGGTCCAAACTCCCCGACCCTCACCCTGCGGGTCTGTGGGGAGGAGGGGGGGGAGCCGGCCCAAACCGCCCTGGGCCAAGTTGCCCAGCCCGCCTGCAGCCGCCCCTCCCCCCTTGCTCAGTCACTTCTGTGATGTGCCTCGATGCCCTGGCGCTGCGGCAGGGCGTGTCGGCTGTTAGCAGTCGTGGCAGCACTTGCATTTGTGCGTGTGCTTAGGCCCCCCCCCAACTAGGCCCAATTTGCAGCCCTGAGCCCTGCCGGTCTCCACAAATCGTGCCACTGCTCTCATAGGCTTATTAAGTTGTCCATTTGAAGCATGCACAGTTTGGTGGCCATTCGTCGGGGACTAGCTGGGTCAAAATCCCGACCCTCACCCTGCGGGTCTGTGGGGGAGGAGGGGGGGAGCCGGCCCAAACCGGCCCTGGCCAAGTTGCCAGCCCGCCTGCAGCCGCCCCTCCCCCTTGCTCAGTCACTTCTGTGTTGTGCCTCTGATGCCCTGGCGCTGCGGCAGGCCGGTGTCGGCTGTTAGCAGTCGTTGGCAGCACTTGCATGTGTGCGTGTGCTAGGACACCCCCAACTTAGCCCAATTTGCAGCCTTGAGCCCTGCCGTCTCCACAAATCGTGCCACTGCTCTCATATGCTTATTAAGTTGTCCATTTGAAGCATGCACAGTTTGGTGGCCATTCGTCGGGACTAGCTGGGTCAAAATCCCGACCCTCACCCTGCGGGTCTGTGGGGAGGAGGGGGGGAGCCGGCCCAAACCGGCCCTGGGCCAAGTTGCCCAGCCCGCCTGCAGCCGCCCCCCCCCCTTGCTCAGCTCATTCTGTGATGTGCCTCGATGCCCTGGCGCTGCGGCAGGCCGGTGTCGGCTGTTAGCAGTCCGTGGCAGCACTTGCATGTGTGCGTGTGCTAGGACACCCCCCAACTGGCCCAATTTGCAGCCTTGAGCCCTGCCGGTCTCCACAAATCGTGCCACTGCTCTCATATGCTTATTAAGTTGTCCATTTGAAGCATGCACAGTTTGGTGGCCATTCGTACGGGACTAGCTGGGTCAAAATCCCGACCCTCACCCTGCGGGGTCTGTGGGGAGGAGGGGGGAGCCGGCCCAAACCGGCCCTGGGCCAAGTTGCCCAGCCGCCTGCAGCCGCCCCTCCCCCTTGCTCAGCTCACTTCTGTGATGTGCCTCGATGCCCTGGCGCTGCGGCAGGCCGGTGCGTCGGCTGTTAGCAGTCCGTGGCAGCACTTGCATGTGTGCGTGTGCTAGGGACACCCCCCAACTCTGGCCCAATTTGCAGCCCTTGAGCCCTGCGGTCTCCACAAATCGTGCCACTGCTCTCATATGCTTATTAAGTTGTCCATTTGAAGCATGCACAGTTGGTGGCCATTCGTCGGACTAGCTGGGTCAAAAATCCCGACCCTCACCCTGCGGGTCTGTGGGGAGGAGGGGGGAGCCGGCCACAAACGGCCCTGGGCCAAGTTGCCCAGCCCGCCTGCAGCCGCCCCTCCCCCTTGCTCAGTCACTCTGTCATGTGTCCTCGATGCCCTGGCGCTGCGGCAGGCCGGTGTCGGCTGTAGCAGTCCGTGGCAGCACTTGCATGTGTGCGTGTGCTAGGACACCCCCCAACTTGGCCCAATTTGCAGCCCTTGAGCCATGCCGGTCTCCACAAATCGTGCCACTGCTCTCATCTGCTTATTAAGTGTCCATTTGAAGCATGCACAGTTTGGTGGCCATTCTCGGGACTAGCTGGGTCAAAATCCCGACCCTCACCCTGCGGGTCTGTGGGGAGGATGGGGAGGAGACGGCCCAAACCGGCCCTGGGCCAAGTTGCCCAGCCCGCCTGCAGCCGCCCCTCCCCCTGCTCAGCTCACTTCTGTGATGTGCCTCGATGCCCTGGCGCTGCGCAGGCGGTGTCGGCATGTTAGCAGTCCGTGGCAGCACTTGCATGTGTGAGTGTGCTAGGACACCCCCAACTTGGCCCAATTTGCAGCCCTTGAGCCCTGCCTGGTCTCCACAAATCGTGCCACTGCTCTCATTGTGCTTATTAAGTGTTCCATTGAAGCATGCACAGTTTGGTGGCCATTTCGTCGGGACTAGCTGGGTCAAAATCCCCGACCCCTCACCCTGCGGGTCTGTGGGGAGGAGGGGGGGAGCCGGCCCAAACGGCCCTGGGCCAAGTTGCCCAGCCCGCCTGCAGCCGCCCCCTCCCCCTTGCTCAGCTCACTTCTGTGATGTGCCTCGATGCCCTGGCGCTGCGGCAGGCCGGTGTCGGCTGTTAGCAGTCCGTGGCTAGCACTTGCATGTTGGTGCGTGTGCTAGGACACCCCCAACTTGGCCCAATTGCAGCCTTGAGCCCTGCCGGTCTCCACAAATCGTGCCACTGCTCTCATGTGTCTTATTAAGTTGTCCATTTGAAGCATGCACAGTTTGGTGGCCATCGTCGGGACTAGCTGGGTCAAAATCCCGACCCTCACCCTGCGGGGGTCTGTGGGGAGGAGGGGGGGAGCCGGCCCAAAACCGGCCCTGGGCCAAGTTGCCCAGCCCGCCTGCAGCCGCCCCTCCCCCTTGCTCAGCTCACTTCTGTGATGTGCCTCGATGCCCTGGCGCTGCGGCAGGCGGGGGTGTCGGTGTTAGCAGTCCGTGGCAGCACTTGCATGTGTGCGTGTGCTAGGACACCCCCCAACTTGGCCAATTTGCAGCCCTGAGCCCTGCCGGTCTCCACAAATCGTGCCACTGCTCTCATATGCTTATTAAGTTGTCCATTTGAGAAGCATGCACAGTGGTGGCCATTCGTCGGGACTAGCTGGGTCAAAATCCCGACCCTCCCTGCGGGTCTGTGGGGAGGAGGGGGGGGAGCCGGCCCAAACCGGCCCTGGGCCAAGTTGCCCAGCCGCCTGCCACAGCGCCCCTCCCCCTTGCTCAGCTCAATGTGACTGCCTGATGCCCTGCCTCGCTTGCCCTGGCGCTGCGGCAGGCCGGTGTCGGCTGTTAGCAGTCCGTGACAGCACTTGCCATGTGTGCGTGTGACTTAGGGACACCCCCCAACTTGGCCCAATTTGCAGCCTTTGAGCCCTTGCCGGTCTCCCCAAATCGTGCCCACTGCATCTCATATGCTACCTTTAAGTTCGTCCATTTGAAGCATGACACAGTTTTTGGTGGGCCCTTCGTCGGGACCCCCCCCCCCCCCCCACCCACCCCCCCCCCGGGAACTAGCTGGGTTCAAATTCCCGACCCTCACCCTGCGGGTCTGTTGGGGAGGAGGGGGGGAGCCGGCCCAAACGGCCCTGGGCCAAGTTGCCCAGCCCGCCTGCAGCCGCCCCCCTCCCCCTGCTCAGCTCACTTCTGTGATGTGCCTCGATGCCCTGGCGCTGCGGCAGGCGGTGTCGGCTGTTAGCAGTCCGTGGCAGCACTTGACATGTGTGCGTGTGCTAGGACACCCCCCAACTTGGCCCAAATTTGCAGCCTGAGCCCTGCCGGTCTCCAAAATCGTGCCACTGCTCTCATATGCTTATTAAGTTGTCCATTTTGAAGCATGCCACAGTTGGTGGCCATTCGTCGGGGACTAGCTGGGTCAAAATCCCGACCCTCACCCTGCGGGTCTGTGGGGAGGAGGGGGGGAGCCGGCCCAAACCGGCCCTTGGGCCAAGCTTGCCCAGGCCCGCCTGCAGCCGCCCCTCCCCCTTGCTCAGCTCACTTCTGTGATGTGCCTCGATGCCCTGGCGCTGCGGCAGGCGGTGTCGGCTGTTAGCAGTCCGTGGCAGCACTTGCATGTGTGCGTGTGCTAGGACCCCACCCCCAACTTGGCCCAATTTGCAGCCTTGAGCCCTGCCGGTCTCCACAAATCGTGCCACTGCTCTCATAGTGCTATTAAGTTGTCCATTGAAGCATGCACAGTTTGGTGGCCATTCGTCGGGACTAGCTGGGTCAAAATCCCGACCCTCACCCTGCGGGTTCTGTGGGGAGGAGGGGGGAGCCGGCCCAAACAGGCCCTGGGCCAAGTTGCCCAGCCCTGCCTGCAGCCGCCCCTCCCCCTTGCTCAGTCACTTCTGTGATGTGCCTCGATGCCCTGGCGCTGCGGCAGGCCGGTGTCGGCTGTTAGCAGTCCGTGGCAGCACTTGCATGTGTGGCGTGTGCTAGGACACCCCCAACTTGGCCCAATTTGCAGCCTTGAGCCCTGCCGGTCTCCACAAATCGTGCCACTGCTCTCATATGCTTATTAAGTTGTCCATTTGAAGCATGCACAGTTTGGTGGCCATTCGTCGGGACTAGCTGGGTCAAAATCCCGACCCTCACCCTGCGGGTCTGTGGGGAGGAGGGGGGGAGCCGGCCCAAACCGGCCCTGGGCCAAGTTGCCCAGCCCGCCTGCAGCCGCCCCTCCCCCTTGCTCAGCTCACTTCTGTGATGTGCCTCGATGCCCTGGCGCTGCGGCAGGCCGGTGTCGGCTGTTAGCAGGTGGCAGCACTTGCATGTGTGCGTGTGCTAGGACACCCCCCAACTTGGCCCAATTTGCAGCCTTGAGCCCTGCCGGTCTCCACAAATCGTGCCACTGCTCTCATATGCTTATTAAGTTGTCCATTTGAAGCAATGCCACCAGTTTGGTGGCCATTCGTCGGGACTAGCTGGGTCAAATCCCGACCCTCACCCTGCGGGTCTGTGGGGAGGAGGGGGGGAGCCGGCCCAAACAGGCCCTGGGCCAAGTTGCCCAGCCCGCTGCAGCCGCCCCTCCCCTTGCTCAGCTCACTTCTGTGATGTGCCTCGATGCCCTGGCCGCTGCGGCAGGCCGGTTGTCGGCTGTTAGCAGTCCGTGGCCAGCACTTGCATGTGTGCGTGCTGTGCTAGGACACCCCCCAACTTGGCCCAATTTGCAGCCTTGAGCCCCTGCCGGTCTCCACAAATCGTGCCACGCTCTCATATGCTTATTAAGTTGCCATTTGAAGCATGCCACAGTTTGGTGGCCATTCGTCGGGACTAGCTGGAGTCAAAATCCCGACCCTCACCCTGCGGGTCTGGGGGAGGAGGCGGGGGGAGCCGGCCCAAACCGGCCCTGGGCCAAGTTGCCCAGCCCTGCCTGCAGCCGCCCCTCCCCTTGCTCAGCTCACTTCTGTGATGTGCCTCGATGCCCTGGCGCTGCGGCAGGCCGGTGTCGGCTGTTAGCAGTCCGTGGCAGCAACTTGCATGTGTGCGTGTGCTAGGACACCCCCAACTGGCCCAATTTGCAGCCTTGAGCCCTGCCGGTCTCCACAAATCGTGCCACTGCTCTCATATGCTTATTAAGTTGTCCATTTGAAGCATGCACAGTTTGGTGGCCATTCGTCGGGACTAGCTGGGTCAAAATCCCGACCCTCACCCTGCGGGTCTGTGGGGAGGAGGGGGGGAGCCGGCCCAAACCGGCCCTGGGCCAAGTTGCCCAGCCCGCCTGCAGCCGCCCCTCCCCCTTGCCTCAGCTCACTTCTGTGATGTGCCTCGATGCCCTGGCGCTGCGGCAGGCGGGCTGTCGGCTGTTAGCAGTCCGTGGCAGCACTTGCATGTGTGCGTGTGCTAGGACACCCCCCAACTTGGCCCAATTTGCAGCCTTGAGCCATGCCGGTCTCCACAAATCGTGCCACTGCTCTCATATGCTAATTAGATGTCCATTTGAAGCATGCACAGTTTGGTGGCCATTTCGTCGGGACTAGCTGGGTCAAAATCCCGACCCTCAACCCTGCGGGTCTGGGGGAGGAGGGGGGGAGCCAGGCCCCAAACCGGCCCTGGCCAAGTTGCCCAGCCCGCCTGCAGCCGCCCCTCCCCCTTGCTCAGCTCACTTCCTGTATGTGCCTCGATTGCCCTGGCGCTGCGGCAGGCCGGTGTCGGATGTTAGCAGTCCGTAGGCAGCACTTGCATGTGTGCGTGTGCTAGGCACCCCCCACTCAGCCCAATTTGCGCCCTGAGCCCTGCCGGTCTCCACAAATCAGTGCCACTGCTCCATATGCTAATTATGATGTCCTATTTGAAGCATGCACAGTTTGGTGGCCATTCGCGGGACTAGCTGGGTCAAATCCCGACCCCCACCTTGCGGGTCTGTGGGGAGGAGGGGGGGAGCCGGCCCAAACCGGCCTGGGCCCCCAAGTGCACCAGCCCGACCTGCAGCCGCCCCTCCACTTGCTCAGCTTCACTTCTGTTATGTGACCTCGATGCCCTGGCGCTGAGGCAGCAGTGTCGGGTGTTAGCAGATCCCGTCGGCAGCATTGGCATGTGTGCGTGTGATAGGGCACCCCCCAACACCTTGGCCCCAATTTGCAGCCCTGAGCCCTGCCGTGTCTCCACAAATCGTGCCACTGCTCTCATCATGCTATTAAGTTGTCCATTTGAAGCATGCACAGTTTGGTGGCCATTCGTCGGGACTAGCCTGGGTCAAAATCCCGACCCTCACCCTTGCGGGTCTGTGGGGAGGAGGGGGGGAGCGGCCCACAACCGGCCCTGGGCCAAGTTGCCCAGCACGCCTGCAGCAGCCCCTCCCCCTTGCTCAGGTCACTCTGGTGATGGCCTCGATGCCCTGGCGCTGCGGCAGGCCGGTGTCGGCTGTTAGCAGCCCGTGGCAGCACTTGCAGTGTGCGTGTGCTAGGTACACCCCCAACTTGCCCAATTTGCAGCCCTGAGAACCCTGCGGTCTCCACAAATCGTGCCACTGCTCTCATATGCTTATTAAGTTGTCCATTTGAAGCATGCACAGTTTGGTGGCCATTCGTCGGGACTAGCTGGGTCAAAATCCCGACCCTCACCTTGCGGGTCTGTGGGGAGGAGGGGGGGAGCCGGCCCAAACCGGCCCTGGGCCAAGTTGCCCAGCCCGCCTGCAGCCGCCCCTCCCCCTTGCTCAGCTCACTTCTGTGATGTGCCTCGATGCCCTGGCGCTGCGGCAGGCCGGTGTCGGCTGTTAGCAGTCCGTGGCAGCACTTGCATGTGTGCGTGTGCTAGGACACCCCCCAACTTGGCCCAATTTGCAGCCCTGAGCCCTGCCGGTCTCCACAAATCGTGCCACTGCTCTCATATGCTTATTAAGTTGTCCATTTGAAGCATGCACAGTTTGGTGGCCATTCGTCGGGACTAGCTGGGTCAAAATCCCGACCCTCACCTTGCGGGTCTGTGGGGAGGAGGGGGGGAGCCGGCCCAAACCGGCCCTGGGCCAAGTTGCCCAGCCCGCCTGCAGCCGCCCCTCCCCCTTGCTCAGCTCACTTCTGTGATGTGCCTCGATGCCCTGGCGCTGCGGCAGGCCGGTGTCGGCTGTTAGCAGTCCGTGGCAGCACTTGCATGTGTGCGTGTGCTAGGACACCCCCCAACTTGGCCCAATTTGCAGCCCTGAGCCCTGCCGGTCTCCACAAATCGTGCCACTGCTCTCATATGCTTATTAAGTTGTCCATTTGAAGCATGCACAGTTTGGTGGCCATTCGTCGGGACTAGCTGGGTCAAAATCCCGACCCTCACCTTGCGGGTCTGTGGGGAGGAGGGGGGGAGCCGGCCCAAACCGGCCCTGGGCCAAGTTGCCCAGCCCGCCTGCAGCCGCCCCTCCCCCTTGCTCAGCTCACTTCTGTGATGTGCCTCGATGCCCTGGCGCTGCGGCAGGCCGGTGTCGGCTGTTAGCAGTCCGTGGCAGCACTTGCATGTGTGCGTGTGCTAGGACACCCCCCAACTTGGCCCAATTTGCAGCCCTGAGCCCTGCCGGTCTCCACAAATCGTGCCACTGCTCTCATATGCTTATTAAGTTGTCCATTTGAAGCATGCACAGTTTGGTGGCCATTCGTCGGGACTAGCTGGGTCAAAATCCCGACCCTCACCTTGCGGGTCTGTGGGGAGGAGGGGGGGAGCCGGCCCAAACCGGCCCTGGGCCAAGTTGCCCAGCCCGCCTGCAGCCGCCCCTCCCCCTTGCTCAGCTCACTTCTGTGATGTGCCTCGATGCCCTGGCGCTGCGGCAGGCCGGTGTCGGCTGTTAGCAGTCCGTGGCAGCACTTGCATGTGTGCGTGTGCTAGGACACCCCCCAACTTGGCCCAATTTGCAGCCCTGAGCCCTGCCGGTCTCCACAAATCGTGCCACTGCTCTCATATGCTTATTAAGTTGTCCATTTGAAGCATGCACAGTTTGGTGGCCATTCGTCGGGACTAGCTGGGTCAAAATCCCGACCCTCACCTTGCGGGTCTGTGGGGAGGAGGGGGGGAGCCGGCCCAAACCGGCCCTGGGCCAAGTTGCCCAGCCCGCCTGCAGCCGCCCCTCCCCCTTGCTCAGCTCACTTCTGTGATGTGCCTCGATGCCCTGGCGCTGCGGCAGGCCGGTGTCGGCTGTTAGCAGTCCGTGGCAGCACTTGCATGTGTGCGTGTGCTAGGACACCCCCCAACTTGGCCCAATTTGCAGCCCTGAGCCCTGCCGGTCTCCACAAATCGTGCCACTGCTCTCATATGCTTATTAAGTTGTCCATTTGAAGCATGCACAGTTTGGTGGCCATTCGTCGGGACTAGCTGGGTCAAAATCCCGACCCTCACCTTGCGGGTCTGTGGGGAGGAGGGGGGGAGCCGGCCCAAACCGGCCCTGGGCCAAGTTGCCCAGCCCGCCTGCAGCCGCCCCTCCCCCTTGCTCAGCTCACTTCTGTGATGTGCCTCGATGCCCTGGCGCTGCGGCAGGCCGGTGTCGGCTGTTAGCAGTCCGTGGCAGCACTTGCATGTGTGCGTGTGCTAGGACACCCCCCAACTTGGCCCAATTTGCAGCCCTGAGCCCTGCCGGTCTCCACAAATCGTGCCACTGCTCTCATATGCTTATTAAGTTGTCCATTTGAAGCATGCACAGTTTGGTGGCCATTCGTCGGGACTAGCTGGGTCAAAATCCCGACCCTCACCTTGCGGGTCTGTGGGGAGGAGGGGGGGGAGCCGGCCCAAACCGGCCCTGGGCCAAGTTGCCCAGCCCGCCTGCAGCCGCCCCTCCCCCTTGCTCAGCTCACTTCTGTGATGTGCCTCGATGCCCTGGCGCTGCGGCAGGCCGGTGTCGGCTGTTAGCAGTCCGTGGCAGCACTTGCATGTGTGCGTGTGCTAGGACACCCCCCAACTTGGCCCAATTTGCAGCCCTGAGCCCTGCCGGTCTCCACAAATCGTGCCACTGCTCTCATATGCTTATTAAGTTGTCCATTTGAAGCATGCACAGTTTGGTGGCCATTCGTCGGGACTAGCTGGGTCAAAATCCCGACCCTCACCTTGCGGGTCTGTGGGGAGGAGGGGGGGAGCCGGCCCAAACCGGCCCTGGGCCAAGTTGCCCAGCCCGCCTGCAGCCGCCCCTCCCCCTTGCTCAGCTCACTTCTGTGATGTGCCTCGATGCCCTGGCGCTGCGGCAGGCCGGTGTCGGCTGTTAGCAGTCCGTGGCAGCACTTGCATGTGTGCGTGTGCTAGGACACCCCCCAACTTGGCCCAATTTGCAGCCCTGAGCCCTGCCGGTCTCCACAAATCGTGCCACTGCTCTCATATGCTTATTAAGTTGTCCATTTGAAGCATGCACAGTTTGGTGGCCATTCGTCGGGACTAGCTGGGTCAAAATCCCGACCCTCACCTTGCGGGTCTGTGGGGAGGAGGGGGGGAGCCGGCCCAAACCGGCCCTGGGCCAAGTTGCCCAGCCCGCCTGCAGCCGCCCCTCCCCCTTGCTCAGCTCACTTCTGTGATGTGCCTCGATGCCCTGGCGCTGCGGCAGGCCGGTGTCGGCTGTTAGCAGTCCGTGGCAGCACTTGCATGTGTGCGTGTGCTAGGACACCCCCCAACTTGGCCCAATTTGCAGCCCTGAGCCCTGCCGGTCTCCACAAATCGTGCCACTGCTCTCATATGCTTATTAAGTTGTCCATTTGAAGCATGCACAGTTTGGTGGCCATTCGTCGGGACTAGCTGGGTCAAAATCCCGACCCTCACCTTGCGGGTCTGTGGGGAGGAGGGGGGGAGCCGGCCCAAACCGGCCCTGGGCCAAGTTGCCCAGCCCGCCTGCAGCCGCCCCTCCCCCTTGCTCAGCTCACTTCTGTGATGTGCCTCGATGCCCTGGCGCTGCGGCAGGCCGGTGTCGGCTGTTAGCAGTCCGTGGCAGCACTTGCATGTGTGCGTGTGCTAGGACACCCCCCAACTTGGCCCAATTTGCAGCCCTGAGCCCTGCCGGTCTCCACAAATCGTGCCACTGCTCTCATATGCTTATTAAGTTGTCCATTTGAAGCATGCACAGTTTGGTGGCCATTCGTCGGGACTAGCTGGGTCAAAATCCCGACCCTCACCTTGCGGGTCTGTGGGGAGGAGGGGGGGAGCCGGCCCAAACCGGCCCTGGGCCAAGTTGCCCAGCCCGCCTGCAGCCGCCCCTCCCCCTTGCTCAGCTCACTTCTGTGATGTGCCTCGATGCCCTGGCGCTGCGGCAGGCCGGTGTCGGCTGTTAGCAGTCCGTGGCAGCACTTGCATGTGTGCGTGTGCTAGGACACCCCCCAACTTGGCCCAATTTGCAGCCCTGAGCCCTGCCGGTCTCCACAAATCGTGCCACTGCTCTCATATGCTTATTAAGTTGTCCATTTGAAGCATGCACAGTTTGGTGGCCATTCGTCGGGACTAGCTGGGTCAAAATCCCGACCCTCACCTTGCGGGTCTGTGGGGAGGAGGGGGGGAGCCGGCCCAAACCGGCCCTGGGCCAAGTTGCCCAGCCCGCCTGCAGCCGCCCCTCCCCCTTGCTCAGCTCACTTCTGTGATGTGCCTCGATGCCCTGGCGCTGCGGCAGGCCGGTGTCGGCTGTTAGCAGTCCGTGGCAGCACTTGCATGTGTGCGTGTGCTAGGACACCCCCCAACTTGGCCCAATTTGCAGCCCTGAGCCCTGCCGGTCTCCACAAATCGTGCCACTGCTCTCATATGCTTATTAAGTTGTCCATTTGAAGCATGCACAGTTTGGTGGCCATTCGTCGGGACTAGCTGGGTCAAAATCCCGACCCTCACCTTGCGGGTCTGTGGGGAGGAGGGGGGGAGCCGGCCCAAACCGGCCCTGGGCCAAGTTGCCCAGCCCGCCTGCAGCCGCCCCTCCCCCTTGCTCAGCTCACTTCTGTGATGTGCCTCGATGCCCTGGCGCTGCGGCAGGCCGGTGTCGGCTGTTAGCAGTCCGTGGCAGCACTTGCATGTGTGCGTGTGCTAGGACACCCCCCAACTTGGCCCAATTTGCAGCCCTGAGCCCTGCCGGTCTCCACAAATCGTGCCACTGCTCTCATATGCTTATTAAGTTGTCCATTTGAAGCATGCACAGTTTGGTGGCCATTCGTCGGGACTAGCTGGGTCAAAATCCCGACCCTCACCTTGCGGGTCTGTGGGGAGGAGGGGGGGAGCCGGCCCAAACCGGCCCTGGGCCAAGTTGCCCAGCCCGCCTGCAGCCGCCCCTCCCCCTTGCTCAGCTCACTTCTGTGATGTGCCTCGATGCCCTGGCGCTGCGGCAGGCCGGTGTCGGCTGTTAGCAGTCCGTGGCAGCACTTGCATGTGTGCGTGTGCTAGGACACCCCCCAACTTGGCCCAATTTGCAGCCCTGAGCCCTGCCGGTCTCCACAAATCGTGCCACTGCTCTCATATGCTTATTAAGTTGTCCATTTGAAGCATGCACAGTTTGGTGGCCATTCGTCGGGACTAGCTGGGTCAAAATCCCGACCCTCACCTTGCGGGTCTGTGGGGAGGAGGGGGGGAGCCGGCCCAAACCGGCCCTGGGCCAAGTTGCCCAGCCCGCCTGCAGCCGCCCCTCCCCCTTGCTCAGCTCACTTCTGTGATGTGCCTCGATGCCCTGGCGCTGCGGCAGGCCGGTGTCGGCTGTTAGCAGTCCGTGGCAGCACTTGCATGTGTGCGTGTGCTAGGACACCCCCCAACTTGGCCCAATTTGCAGCCCTGAGCCCTGCCGGTCTCCACAAATCGTGCCACTGCTCTCATATGCTTATTAAGTTGTCCATTTGAAGCATGCACAGTTTGGTGGCCATTCGTCGGGACTAGCTGGGTCAAAATCCCGACCCTCACCCTGCGGGTCTAAGGGAAGGAGGGGGGGAGCCGGCCCAAACCGGCCCTTGGCCAAGTCACCCAGCCTGCCTGCAGCCTCCCCTCCCCCTTGCTCAGTTCACTTCTGTGATGTGCCTCGATGCCCTGGCGCTGCGGCAGGCTGGCATCGGCAAGTAGCAGTCCATGGCAGCACTTGCATGTGTGCGTGTGCTAGGGCCCACCCAACTAAGCCCAATTTGCGGCCCTGAGCCCTGCCGGTCTCCACAAATCGTGCCACTGCTCTCATATGCTAATTATGATGTCCATTTGAAGCATGCACAGTTTGGTGGCCATTCAACGGGACTAGCTGGGTCAAAATCCCGACCCTCACCCTGCGGGTCTAAGGGAAGGAGGGGGGGAGCCGGCCCAAACCGGCCCTTGGCCAAGTCACCCAGCCTGCCTGCAGCCTCCCCTCCCCCTTGCTCAGTTCACTTCTGTGATGTGCCTCGATGCCCTGGCGCTGCGGCAGGCTGGCATCGGCAAGTAGCAGTCCATGGCAGCACTTGCATGTGTGCGTGTGCTAGGGCCCACCCAACTAAGCCCAATTTGCGGCCCTGAACCCTGCCGGTCTCCACAAATCGTGCCACTGCTCTCATATGCTAATTATGATGTCCATTTGAAGCATGCACAGTTTGGTGGCCATTCAACGGGACTAGCTGGGTCAAAATCCCGACCCTCACCCTGCGGGTCTAAGGGAAGGAGGGGGGGAGCCGGCCCAAACCGGCCCTTGGCCAAGTCACCCAGCCTGCCTGCAGCCTCCCCTCCCCCTTGCTCAGTTCACTTCTGTGATGTGCCTCGATGCCCTGGCGCTGCGGCAGGCTGGCATCGGCAAGTAGCAGTCCATGGCAGCACTTGCATGTGTGCGTGTGCTAGGGCCCACCCAACTAAGCCCAATTTGCGGCCCTGAGCCCTGCCGGTCTCCACAAATCGTGCCACTGCTCTCATATGCTAATTATGATGTCCATTTGAAGCATGCACAGTTTGGTGGCCATTCAACGGGACTAGCTGGGTCAAAATCCCGACCCTCACCCTGCGGGTCTAAGGGAAGGAGGGGGGGAGCCGGCCCAAACCGGCCCTTGGCCAAGTCACCCAGCCTGCCTGCAGCCTCCCCTCCCCCTTGCTCAGTTCACTTCTGTGATGTGCCTCGATGCCCTGGCGCTGCGGCAGGCTGGCATCGGCAAGTAGCAGTCCATGGCAGCACTTGCATGTGTGCGTGTGCTAGGGCCCACCCAACTAAGCCCAATTTGCGGCCCTGAGCCCTGCCGGTCTCCACAAATCGTGCCACTGCTCTCATATGCTAATTATGATGCCCATTTGAAGCATGCACAGTTTGGTGGCCATTCAACGGGACTAGCTGGGTCAAAATCCCGACCCTCACCCTGCGGGTCTAAGGGAAGGAGGGGGGGAGCCGGCCCAAACCGGCCCTTGGCCAAGTCACCCAGCCTGCCTGCAGCCTCCCCTCCCCCTTGCTCAGTTCACTTCTGTGATGTGCCTCGATGCCCTGGCGCTGCGGCAGGCTGGCATCGGCAAGTAGCAGTCCATGGCAGCACTTGCATGTGTGCGTGTGCTAGGGCCCACCCAACTAAGCCCAATTTGCGGCCCTGAGCCCTGCCGGTCTCCACAAATCGTGCCACTGCTCTCATATGCTAATTATGATGTCCATTTGAAGCATGCACAGTTTGGTGGCCATTCAACGGGACTAGCTGGGTCAAAATCCCGACCCTCACCCTGCGGGTCTAAGGGAAGGAGGGGGGGAGCCGGCCCAAACCGGCCCTTGGCCAAGTCACCCAGCCTGCCTGCAGCCTCCCCTCCCCCTTGCTCAGTTCACTTCTGTGATGTGCCTCGATGCCCTGGCGCTGCGGCAGGCTGGCATCGGCAAGTAGCAGTCCATGGCAGCACTTGCATGTGTGCGTGTGCTAGGGCCCACCCAACTAAGCCCAATTTGCGGCCCTGAACCCTGCCGGTCTCCACAAATCGTGCCACTGCTCTCATATGCTAATTATGATGTCCATTTGAAGCATGCACAGTTTGGTGGCCATTCAACGGGACTAGCTGGGTCAAAATCCCGACCCTCACCCTGCGGGTCTAAGGGAAGGAGGGGGGGAGCCGGCCCAAACCGGCCCTTGGCCAAGTCACCCAGCCTGCCTGCAGCCTCCCCTCCCCCTTGCTCAGTTCACTTCTGTGATGTGCCTCGATGCCCTGGCGCTGCGGCAGGCTGGCATCGGCAAGTAGCAGTCCATGGCAGCACTTGCATGTGTGCGTGTGCTAGGGCCCACCCAACTAAGCCCAATTTGCGGCCCTGAGCCCTGCCGGTCTCCACAAATCGTGCCACTGCTCTCATATGCTAATTATGATGTCCATTTGAAGCATGCACAGTTTGGTGGCCATTCAACGGGACTAGCTGGGTCAAAATCCCGACCCTCACCCTGCGGGTCTAAGGGAAGGAGGGGGGGAGCCGGCCCAAACCGGCCCTTGGCCAAGTCACCCAGCCTGCCTGCAGCCTCCCCTCCCCCTTGCTCAGTTCACTTCTGTGATGTGCCTCGATGCCCTGGCGCTGCGGCAGGCTGGCATCGGCAAGTAGCAGTCCATGGCAGCACTTGCATGTGTGCGTGTGCTAGGGCCCACCCAACTAAGCCCAATTTGCGGCCCTGAGCCCTGCCGGTCTCCACAAATCGTGCCACTGCTCTCATATGCTAATTATGATGCCCATTTGAAGCATGCACAGTTTGGTGGCCATTCAACGGGACTAGCTGGGTCAAAATCCCGACCCTCACCCTGCGGGTCTAAGGGAAGGAGGGGGGGAGCCGGCCCAAACCGGCCCTTGGCCAAGTCACCCAGCCTGCCTGCAGCCTCCCCTCCCCCTTGCTCAGTTCACTTCTGTGATGTGCCTCGATGCCCTGGCGCTGCGGCAGGCTGGCATCGGCAAGTAGCAGTCCATGGCAGCACTTGCATGTGTGCGTGTGCTAGGGCCCACCCAACTAAGCCCAATTTGCGGCCCTGAGCCCTGCCGGTCTCCACAAATCGTGCCACTGCTCTCATATGCTAATTATGATGTCCATTTGAAGCATGCACAGTTTGGTGGCCATTCAACGGGACTAGCTGGGTCAAAATCCCGACCCTCACCCTGCGGGTCTAAGGGAAGGAGGGGGGGAGCCGGCCCAAACCGGCCCTTGGCCAAGTCACCCAGCCTGCCTGCAGCCTCCCCTCCCCCTTGCTCAGTTCACTTCTGTGATGTGCCTCGATGCCCTGGCGCTGCGGCAGGCTGGCATCGGCAAGTAGCAGTCCATGGCAGCACTTGCATGTGTGCGTGTGCTAGGGCCCACCCAACTAAGCCCAATTTGCGGCCCTGAACCCTGCCGGTCTCCACAAATCGTGCCACTGCTCTCATATGCTAATTATGATGTCCATTTGAAGCATGCACAGTTTGGTGGCCATTCAACGGGACTAGCTGGGTCAAAATCCCGACCCTCACCCTGCGGGTCTAAGGGAAGGAGGGGGGGAGCCGGCCCAAACCGGCCCTTGGCCAAGTCACCCAGCCTGCCTGCAGCCTCCCCTCCCCCTTGCTCAGTTCACTTCTGTGATGTGCCTCGATGCCCTGGCGCTGCGGCAGGCTGGCATCGGCAAGTAGCAGTCCATGGCAGCACTTGCATGTGTGCGTGTGCTAGGGCCCACCCAACTAAGCCCAATTTGCGGCCCTGAGCCCTGCCGGTCTCCACAAATCGTGCCACTGCTCTCATATGCTAATTATGATGTCCATTTGAAGCATGCACAGTTTGGTGGCCATTCAACGGGACTAGCTGGGTCAAAATCCCGACCCTCACCCTGCGGGTCTAAGGGAAGGAGGGGGGGAGCCGGCCCAAACCGGCCCTTGGCCAAGTCACCCAGCCTGCCTGCAGCCTCCCCTCCCCCTTGCTCAGTTCACTTCTGTGATGTGCCTCGATGCCCTGGCGCTGCGGCAGGCTGGCATCGGCAAGTAGCAGTCCATGGCAGCACTTGCATGTGTGCGTGTGCTAGGGCCCACCCAACTAAGCCCAATTTGCGGCCCTGAGCCCTGCCGGTCTCCACAAATCGTGCCACTGCTCTCATATGCTAATTATGATGTCCATTTGAAGCATGCACAGTTTGGTGGCCATTCAACGGGACTAGCTGGGTCAAAATCCCGACCCTCACCCTGCGGGTCTAAGGGAAGGAGGGGGGGAGCCGGCCCAAACCGGCCCTTGGCCAAGTCACCCAGCCTGCCTGCAGCCTCCCCTCCCCCTTGCTCAGTTCACTTCTGTGATGTGCCTCGATGCCCTGGCGCTGCGGCAGGCTGGCATCGGCAAGTAGCAGTCCATGGCAGCACTTGCATGTGTGCGTGTGCTAGGGCCCACCCAACTAAGCCCAATTTGCGGCCCTGAGCCCTGCCGGTCTCCACAAATCGTGCCACTGCTCTCATATGCTAATTATGATGCCCATTTGAAGCATGCACAGTTTGGTGGCCATTCAACGGGACTAGCTGGGTCAAAATCCCGACCCTCACCCTGCGGGTCTAAGGGAAGGAGGGGGGGAGCCGGCCCAAACCGGCCCTTGGCCAAGTCACCCAGCCTGCCTGCAGCCTCCCCTCCCCCTTGCTCAGTTCACTTCTGTGATGTGCCTCGATGCCCTGGCGCTGCGGCAGGCTGGCATCGGCAAGTAGCAGTCCATGGCAGCACTTGCATGTGTGCGTGTGCTAGGGCCCACCCAACTAAGCCCAATTTGCGGCCCTGAGCCCTGCCGGTCTCCACAAATCGTGCCACTGCTCTCATATGCTAATTATGATGTCCATTTGAAGCATGCACAGTTTGGTGGCCATTCAACGGGACTAGCTGGGTCAAAATCCCGACCCTCACCCTGCGGGTCTAAGGGAAGGAGGGGGGGAGCCGGCCCAAACCGGCCCTTGGCCAAGTCACCCAGCCTGCCTGCAGCCTCCCCTCCCCCTTGCTCAGTTCACTTCTGTGATGTGCCTCGATGCCCTGGCGCTGCGGCAGGCTGGCATCGGCAAGTAGCAGTCCATGGCAGCACTTGCATGTGTGCGTGTGCTAGGGCCCACCCAACTAAGCCCAATTTGCGGCCCTGAACCCTGCCGGTCTCCACAAATCGTGCCACTGCTCTCATATGCTAATTATGATGTCCATTTGAAGCATGCACAGTTTGGTGGCCATTCAACGGGACTAGCTGGGTCAAAATCCCGACCCTCACCCTGCGGGTCTAAGGGAAGGAGGGGGGGAGCCGGCCCAAACCGGCCCTTGGCCAAGTCACCCAGCCTGCCTGCAGCCTCCCCTCCCCCTTGCTCAGTTCACTTCTGTGATGTGCCTCGATGCCCTGGCGCTGCGGCAGGCTGGCATCGGCAAGTAGCAGTCCATGGCAGCACTTGCATGTGTGCGTGTGCTAGGGCCCACCCAACTAAGCCCAATTTGCGGCCCTGAGCCCTGCCGGTCTCCACAAATCGTGCCACTGCTCTCATATGCTAATTATGATGTCCATTTGAAGCATGCACAGTTTGGTGGCCATTCAACGGGACTAGCTGGGTCAAAATCCCGACCCTCACCCTGCGGGTCTAAGGGAAGGAGGGGGGGAGCCGGCCCAAACCGGCCCTTGGCCAAGTCACCCAGCCTGCCTGCAGCCTCCCCTCCCCCTTGCTCAGTTCACTTCTGTGATGTGCCTCGATGCCCTGGCGCTGCGGCAGGCTGGCATCGGCAAGTAGCAGTCCATGGCAGCACTTGCATGTGTGCGTGTGCTAGGGCCCACCCAACTAAGCCCAATTTGCGGCCCTGAGCCCTGCCGGTCTCCACAAATCGTGCCACTGCTCTCATATGCTAATTATGATGTCCATTTGAAGCATGCACAGTTTGGTGGCCATTCAACGGGACTAGCTGGGTCAAAATCCCGACCCTCACCCTGCGGGTCTAAGGGAAGGAGGGGGGGAGCCGGCCCAAACCGGCCCTTGGCCAAGTCACCCAGCCTGCCTGCAGCCTCCCCTCCCCCTTGCTCAGTTCACTTCTGTGATGTGCCTCGATGCCCTGGCGCTGCGGCAGGCTGGCATCGGCAAGTAGCAGTCCATGGCAGCACTTGCATGTGTGCGTGTGCTAGGGCCCACCCAACTAAGCCCAATTTGCGGCCCTGAGCCCTGCCGGTCTCCACAAATCGTGCCACTGCTCTCATATGCTAATTATGATGTCCATTTGAAGCATGCACAGTTTGGTGGCCATTCAACGGGACTAGCTGGGTCAAAATCCCGACCCTCACCCTGCGGGTCTAAGGGAAGGAGGGGGGGAGCCGGCCCAAACCGGCCCTTGGCCAAGTCACCCAGCCTGCCTGCAGCCTCCCCTCCCCCTTGCTCAGTTCACTTCTGTGATGTGCCTCGATGCCCTGGCGCTGCGGCAGGCTGGCATCGGCAAGTAGCAGTCCATGGCAGCACTTGCATGTGTGCGTGTGCTAGGGCCCACCCAACTAAGCCCAATTTGCGGCCCTGAGCCCTGCCGGTCTCCACAAATCGTGCCACTGCTCTCATATGCTAATTATGATGCCCATTTGAAGCATGCACAGTTTGGTGGCCATTCAACGGGACTAGCTGGGTCAAAATCCCGACCCTCACCCTGCGGGTCTAAGGGAAGGAGGGGGGGAGCCGGCCCAAACCGGCCCTTGGCCAAGTCACCCAGCCTGCCTGCAGCCTCCCCTCCCCCTTGCTCAGTTCACTTCTGTGATGTGCCTCGATGCCCTGGCGCTGCGGCAGGCTGGCATCGGCAAGTAGCAGTCCATGGCAGCACTTGCATGTGTGCGTGTGCTAGGGCCCACCCAACTAAGCCCAATTTGCGGCCCTGAGCCCTGCCGGTCTCCACAAATCGTGCCACTGCTCTCATATGCTAATTATGATGTCCATTTGAAGCATGCACAGTTTGGTGGCCATTCAACGGGACTAGCTGGGTCAAAATCCCGACCCTCACCCTGCGGGTCTAAGGGAAGGAGGGGGGGAGCCGGCCCAAACCGGCCCTTGGCCAAGTCACCCAGCCTGCCTGCAGCCTCCCCTCCCCCTTGCTCAGTTCACTTCTGTGATGTGCCTCGATGCCCTGGCGCTGCGGCAGGCTGGCATCGGCAAGTAGCAGTCCATGGCAGCACTTGCATGTGTGCGTGTGCTAGGGCCCACCCAACTAAGCCCAATTTGCGGCCCTGAACCCTGCCGGTCTCCACAAATCGTGCCACTGCTCTCATATGCTAATTATGATGTCCATTTGAAGCATGCACAGTTTGGTGGCCATTCAACGGGACTAGCTGGGTCAAAATCCCGACCCTCACCCTGCGGGTCTAAGGGAAGGAGGGGGGGAGCCGGCCCAAACCGGCCCTTGGCCAAGTCACCCAGCCTGCCTGCAGCCTCCCCTCCCCCTTGCTCAGTTCACTTCTGTGATGTGCCTCGATGCCCTGGCGCTGCGGCAGGCTGGCATCGGCAAGTAGCAGTCCATGGCAGCACTTGCATGTGTGCGTGTGCTAGGGCCCACCCAACTAAGCCCAATTTGCGGCCCTGAGCCCTGCCGGTCTCCACAAATCGTGCCACTGCTCTCATATGCTAATTATGATGTCCATTTGAAGCATGCACAGTTTGGTGGCCATTCAACGGGACTAGCTGGGTCAAAATCCCGACCCTCACCCTGCGGGTCTAAGGGAAGGAGGGGGGGAGCCGGCCCAAACCGGCCCTTGGCCAAGTCACCCAGCCTGCCTGCAGCCTCCCCTCCCCCTTGCTCAGTTCACTTCTGTGATGTGCCTCGATGCCCTGGCGCTGCGGCAGGCTGGCATCGGCAAGTAGCAGTCCATGGCAGCACTTGCATGTGTGCGTGTGCTAGGGCCCACCCAACTAAGCCCAATTTGCGGCCCTGAGCCCTGCCGGTCTCCACAAATCGTGCCACTGCTCTCATATGCTAATTATGATGTCCATTTGAAGCATGCACAGTTTGGTGGCCATTCAACGGGACTAGCTGGGTCAAAATCCCGACCCTCACCCTGCGGGTCTAAGGGAAGGAGGGGGGGAGCCGGCCCAAACCGGCCCTTGGCCAAGTCACCCAGCCTGCCTGCAGCCTCCCCTCCCCCTTGCTCAGTTCACTTCTGTGATGTGCCTCGATGCCCTGGCGCTGCGGCAGGCTGGCATCGGCAAGTAGCAGTCCATGGCAGCACTTGCATGTGTGCGTGTGCTAGGGCCCACCCAACTAAGCCCAATTTGCGGCCCTGAGCCCTGCCGGTCTCCACAAATCGTGCCACTGCTCTCATATGCTAATTATGATGCCCATTTGAAGCATGCACAGTTTGGTGGCCATTCAACGGGACTAGCTGGGTCAAAATCCCGACCCTCACCCTGCGGGTCTAAGGGAAGGAGGGGGGGAGCCGGCCCAAACCGGCCCTTGGCCAAGTCACCCAGCCTGCCTGCAGCCTCCCCTCCCCCTTGCTCAGTTCACTTCTGTGATGTGCCTCGATGCCCTGGCGCTGCGGCAGGCTGGCATCGGCAAGTAGCAGTCCATGGCAGCACTTGCATGTGTGCGTGTGCTAGGGCCCACCCAACTAAGCCCAATTTGCGGCCCTGAGCCCTGCCGGTCTCCACAAATCGTGCCACTGCTCTCATATGCTAATTATGATGTCCATTTGAAGCATGCACAGTTTGGTGGCCATTCAACGGGACTAGCTGGGTCAAAATCCCGACCCTCACCCTGCGGGTCTAAGGGAAGGAGGGGGGGAGCCGGCCCAAACCGGCCCTTGGCCAAGTCACCCAGCCTGCCTGCAGCCTCCCCTCCCCCTTGCTCAGTTCACTTCTGTGATGTGCCTCGATGCCCTGGCGCTGCGGCAGGCTGGCATCGGCAAGTAGCAGTCCATGGCAGCACTTGCATGTGTGCGTGTGCTAGGGCCCACCCAACTAAGCCCAATTTGCGGCCCTGAACCCTGCCGGTCTCCACAAATCGTGCCACTGCTCTCATATGCTAATTATGATGTCCATTTGAAGCATGCACAGTTTGGTGGCCATTCAACGGGACTAGCTGGGTCAAAATCCCGACCCTCACCCTGCGGGTCTAAGGGAAGGAGGGGGGGAGCCGGCCCAAACCGGCCCTTGGCCAAGTCACCCAGCCTGCCTGCAGCCTCCCCTCCCCCTTGCTCAGTTCACTTCTGTGATGTGCCTCGATGCCCTGGCGCTGCGGCAGGCTGGCATCGGCAAGTAGCAGTCCATGGCAGCACTTGCATGTGTGCGTGTGCTAGGGCCCACCCAACTAAGCCCAATTTGCGGCCCTGAACCCTGCCGGTCTCCACAAATCGTGCCACTGCTCTCATATGCTAATTATGATGTCCATTTGAAGCATGCACAGTTTGGTGGCCATTCAACGGGACTAGCTGGGTCAAAATCCCGACCCTCACCCTGCGGGTCTAAGGGAAGGAGGGGGGGAGCCGGCCCAAACCGGCCCTTGGCCAAGTCACCCAGCCTGCCTGCAGCCTCCCCTCCCCCTTGCTCAGTTCACTTCTGTGATGTGCCTCGATGCCCTGGCGCTGCGGCAGGCTGGCATCGGCAAGTAGCAGTCCATGGCAGCACTTGCATGTGTGCGTGTGCTAGGGCCCACCCAACTAAGCCCAATTTGCGGCCCTGAGCCCTGCCGGTCTCCACAAATCGTGCCACTGCTCTCATATGCTAATTATGATGCCCATTTGAAGCATGCACAGTTTGGTGGCCATTCAACGGGACTAGCTGGGTCAAAATCCCGACCCTCACCCTGCGGGTCTAAGGGAAGGAGGGGGGGAGCCGGCCCAAACCGGCCCTTGGCCAAGTCACCCAGCCTGCCTGCAGCCTCCCCTCCCCCTTGCTCAGTTCACTTCTGTGATGTGCCTCGATGCCCTGGCGCTGCGGCAGGCTGGCATCGGCAAGTAGCAGTCCATGGCAGCACTTGCATGTGTGCGTGTGCTAGGGCCCACCCAACTAAGCCCAATTTGCGGCCCTGAGCCCTGCCGGTCTCCACAAATCGTGCCACTGCTCTCATATGCTAATTATGATGTCCATTTGAAGCATGCACAGTTTGGTGGCCATTCAACGGGACTAGCTGGGTCAAAATCCCGACCCTCACCCTGCGGGTCTAAGGGAAGGAGGGGGGGAGCCGGCCCAAACCGGCCCTTGGCCAAGTCACCCAGCCTGCCTGCAGCCTCCCCTCCCCCTTGCTCAGTTCACTTCTGTGATGTGCCTCGATGCCCTGGCGCTGCGGCAGGCTGGCATCGGCAAGTAGCAGTCCATGGCAGCACTTGCATGTGTGCGTGTGCTAGGGCCCACCCAACTAAGCCCAATTTGCGGCCCTGAGCCCTGCCGGTCTCCACAAATCGTGCCACTGCTCTCATATGCTAATTATGATGTCCATTTGAAGCATGCACAGTTTGGTGGCCATTCAACGGGACTAGCTGGGTCAAAATCCCGACCCTCACCCTGCGGGTCTAAGGGAAGGAGGGGGGGAGCCGGCCCAAACCGGCCCTTGGCCAAGTCACCCAGCCTGCCTGCAGCCTCCCCTCCCCCTTGCTCAGTTCACTTCTGTGATGTGCCTCGATGCCCTGGCGCTGCGGCAGGCTGGCATCGGCAAGTAGCAGTCCATGGCAGCACTTGCATGTGTGCGTGTGCTAGGGCCCACCCAACTAAGCCCAATTTGCGGCCCTGAGCCCTGCCGGTCTCCACAAATCGTGCCACTGCTCTCATATGCTAATTATGATGCCCATTTGAAGCATGCACAGTTTGGTGGCCATTCAACGGGACTAGCTGGGTCAAAATCCCGACCCTCACCCTGCGGGTCTAAGGGAAGGAGGGGGGGAGCCGGCCCAAACCGGCCCTTGGCCAAGTCACCCAGCCTGCCTGCAGCCTCCCCTCCCCCTTGCTCAGTTCACTTCTGTGATGTGCCTCGATGCCCTGGCGCTGCGGCAGGCTGGCATCGGCAAGTAGCAGTCCATGGCAGCACTTGCATGTGTGCGTGTGCTAGGGCCCACCCAACTAAGCCCAATTTGCGGCCCTGAGCCCTGCCGGTCTCCACAAATCGTGCCACTGCTCTCATATGCTAATTATGATGTCCATTTGAAGCATGCACAGTTTGGTGGCCATTCAACGGGACTAGCTGGGTCAAAATCCCGACCCTCACCCTGCGGGTCTAAGGGAAGGAGGGGGGGAGCCGGCCCAAACCGGCCCTTGGCCAAGTCACCCAGCCTGCCTGCAGCCTCCCCTCCCCCTTGCTCAGTTCACTTCTGTGATGTGCCTCGATGCCCTGGCGCTGCGGCAGGCTGGCATCGGCAAGTAGCAGTCCATGGCAGCACTTGCATGTGTGCGTGTGCTAGGGCCCACCCAACTAAGCCCAATTTGCGGCCCTGAGCCCTGCCGGTCTCCACAAATCGTGCCACTGCTCTCATATGCTAATTATGATGCCCATTTGAAGCATGCACAGTTTGGTGGCCATTCAACGGGACTAGCTGGGTCAAAATCCCGACCCTCACCCTGCGGGTCTAAGGGAAGGAGGGGGGGAGCCGGCCCAAACCGGCCCTTGGCCAAGTCACCCAGCCTGCCTGCAGCCTCCCCTCCCCCTTGCTCAGTTCACTTCTGTGATGTGCCTCGATGCCCTGGCGCTGCGGCAGGCTGGCATCGGCAAGTAGCAGTCCATGGCAGCACTTGCATGTGTGCGTGTGCTAGGGCCCACCCAACTAAGCCCAATTTGCGGCCCTGAGCCCTGCCGGTCTCCACAAATCGTGCCACTGCTCTCATATGCTAATTATGATGTCCATTTGAAGCATGCACAGTTTGGTGGCCATTCAACGGGACTAGCTGGGTCAAAATCCCGACCCTCACCCTGCGGGTCTAAGGGAAGGAGGGGGGGAGCCGGCCCAAACCGGCCCTTGGCCAAGTCACCCAGCCTGCCTGCAGCCTCCCCTCCCCCTTGCTCAGTTCACTTCTGTGATGTGCCTCGATGCCCTGGCGCTGCGGCAGGCTGGCATCGGCAAGTAGCAGTCCATGGCAGCACTTGCATGTGTGCGTGTGCTAGGGCCCACCCAACTAAGCCCAATTTGCGGCCCTGAACCCTGCCGGTCTCCACAAATCGTGCCACTGCTCTCATATGCTAATTATGATGTCCATTTGAAGCATGCACAGTTTGGTGGCCATTCAACGGGACTAGCTGGGTCAAAATCCCGACCCTCACCCTGCGGGTCTAAGGGAAGGAGGGGGGGAGCCGGCCCAAACCGGCCCTTGGCCAAGTCACCCAGCCTGCCTGCAGCCTCCCCTCCCCCTTGCTCAGTTCACTTCTGTGATGTGCCTCGATGCCCTGGCGCTGCGGCAGGCTGGCATCGGCAAGTAGCAGTCCATGGCAGCACTTGCATGTGTGCGTGTGCTAGGGCCCACCCAACTAAGCCCAATTTGCGGCCCTGAGCCCTGCCGGTCTCCACAAATCGTGCCACTGCTCTCATATGCTAATTATGATGTCCATTTGAAGCATGCACAGTTTGGTGGCCATTCAACGGGACTAGCTGGGTCAAAATCCCGACCCTCACCCTGCGGGTCTAAGGGAAGGAGGGGGGGAGCCGGCCCAAACCGGCCCTTGGCCAAGTCACCCAGCCTGCCTGCAGCCTCCCCTCCCCCTTGCTCAGTTCACTTCTGTGATGTGCCTCGATGCCCTGGCGCTGCGGCAGGCTGGCATCGGCAAGTAGCAGTCCATGGCAGCACTTGCATGTGTGCGTGTGCTAGGGCCCACCCAACTAAGCCCAATTTGCGGCCCTGAACCCTGCCGGTCTCCACAAATCGTGCCACTGCTCTCATATGCTAATTATGATGTCCATTTGAAGCATGCACAGTTTGGTGGCCATTCAACGGGACTAGCTGGGTCAAAATCCCGACCCTCACCCTGCGGGTCTAAGGGAAGGAGGGGGGGAGCCGGCCCAAACCGGCCCTTGGCCAAGTCACCCAGCCTGCCTGCAGCCTCCCCTCCCCCTTGCTCAGTTCACTTCTGTGATGTGCCTCGATGCCCTGGCGCTGCGGCAGGCTGGCATCGGCAAGTAGCAGTCCATGGCAGCACTTGCATGTGTGCGTGTGCTAGGGCCCACCCAACTAAGCCCAATTTGCGGCCCTGAGCCCTGCCGGTCTCCACAAATCGTGCCACTGCTCTCATATGCTAATTATGATGTCCATTTGAAGCATGCACAGTTTGGTGGCCATTCAACGGGACTAGCTGGGTCAAAATCCCGACCCTCACCCTGCGGGTCTAAGGGAAGGAGGGGGGGAGCCGGCCCAAACCGGCCCTTGGCCAAGTCACCCAGCCTGCCTGCAGCCTCCCCTCCCCCTTGCTCAGTTCACTTCTGTGATGTGCCTCGATGCCCTGGCGCTGCGGCAGGCTGGCATCGGCAAGTAGCAGTCCATGGCAGCACTTGCATGTGTGCGTGTGCTAGGGCCCACCCAACTAAGCCCAATTTGCGGCCCTGAGCCCTGCCGGTCTCCACAAATCGTGCCACTGCTCTCATATGCTAATTATGATGTCCATTTGAAGCATGCACAGTTTGGTGGCCATTCAACGGGACTAGCTGGGTCAAAATCCCGACCCTCACCCTGCGGGTCTAAGGGAAGGAGGGGGGAGCCGGCCCAAACCGGCCCTTGGCCAAGTCACCCAGCCTGCCTGCAGCCTCCCCTCCCCCTTGCTCAGTTCACTTCTGTGATGTGCCTCGATGCCCTGGCGCTGCGGCAGGCTGGCATCGGCAAGTAGCAGTCCATGGCAGCACTTGCATGTGTGCGTGTGCTAGGGCCCACCCAACTAAGCCCAATTTGCGGCCCTGAGCCCTGCCGGTCTCCACAAATCGTGCCACTGCTCTCATATGCTAATTATGATGCCCATTTGAAGCATGCACAGTTTGGTGGCCATTCAACGGGACTAGCTGGGTCAAAATCCCGACCCTCACCCTGCGGGTCTAAGGGAAGGAGGGGGGGAGCCGGCCCAAACCGGCCCTTGGCCAAGTCACCCAGCCTGCCTGCAGCCTCCCCTCCCCCTTGCTCAGTTCACTTCTGTGATGTGCCTCGATGCCCTGGCGCTGCGGCAGGCTGGCATCGGCAAGTAGCAGTCCATGGCAGCACTTGCATGTGTGCGTGTGCTAGGGCCCACCCAACTAAGCCCAATTTGCGGCCCTGAGCCCTGCCGGTCTCCACAAATCGTGCCACTGCTCTCATATGCTAATTATGATGTCCATTTGAAGCATGCACAGTTTTGGTGGCCATTCAACGGGACTAGCTGGGTCAAAATCCCCGACCCTCACCCTGCGGGTCTAAGGGAAGGAGGGGGGAGCCGGCCCAAACCGGCCCTTGGCCAAGTCACCCAGCCTGCCTGCAGCCTCCCCTCCCCCTTGCTCAGTTCACTTCTGTGATGTGCCTCGATGCCCTGGCGCTGCGGCAGGCTGGCATCGGCAAGTAGCAGTCCATGGCAGCACTTGCATGTGTGCGTGTGCTAGGGCCCACCCAACTAAGCCCAATTTGCGGCCCTGAGCCCTGCCGGTCTCCACAAATCGTGCCACTGCTCTCATATGCTAATTATGATGTCCATTTGAAGCATGCACAGTTTGGTGGCCATTCAACGGGACTAGCTGGGTCAAAATCCCGACCCTCACCCTGCGGGTCTAAGGGAAGGAGGGGGGGGAGCCGGCCCCAAACCGGCCCCTTGGCCAAGTCACCCAGCCTGCCTGCAGCCTCCCCTCCCCCTTGCTCCAGTTCACTTCTGTGATGTGCCTCGATGCCCTGGCGCTGCGGCAGGCCTGGCATCGGCAAGTAGCAGTCCATGGCAGCACTTGCATGTGTGCGTGTGCTAGGGCCCACCCAACTAAGCCCAATTTGCGGCCCTGAGCCCTGCCGGTCTCCACAAATCGTGCCACTGCTCTCATATGCTAATTATGATGTCCATTTGAAGCATGCACAGTTTGGTGGCCATTCAACGGGACTAGCTGGGTCAAAATCCCGACCCTCACCCTGCGGGTCTAAGGGAAGGAGGGGGGGGAGCCGGCCCCAAACCGGCCCTTGGCCAAGTCACCCCAGCCTGCCTGCAGCCTCCCCTCCCCCTTGCTCAGTTCACTTCTGTGATGTGCCTCGATGCCCTGGCGCTGCGGCAGGCTGGCATCGGCAAGTAGCAGTCCATGGCAGCACTTGCATGTGTGCGTGTGCTAGGGCCCCCCCAACTAAGCCCAATTTGCGGCCCTGAGCCCTGCCGGTCTCCACAAATCGTGCCACTGCTCTCATATGCTAATTATGATGCCCATTTGAAGCATGCACAGTTTTGGTGGCCATTCAACGGGACTAGCTGGGTCAAAATCCCGACCCCTCACCCTGCGGGTCTAAGGGAAGGAGGGGGGGAGCCGGCCCCAAACCGGCCCTTGGCCAAGTCACCCAGCCTGCCTGCAGCCTCCCCTCCCCCTTGCTCAGTTCACTTCTGTGATGTGCCTCGATGCCCTGGCGCTGCGGCAGGCTGGCATCGGCAAGTAGCAGTCCATGGCAGCACTTGCATGTGTGCGTGTGCTAGGGCCCACCCCAACTAAGCCCAATTTGCGGCCCTGAGCCCTGCGGTCTCCACAAATCGTGCACTGCTCTCATATGCTAATTATGATGTCCATTTTGAAGCATGCACAGTTTGGGGTGGCCATTCAACGGGACTAGCTGGGTCAAAATCCCGACCCTCACCCTGCGGGTCTAAGGGAAGGAGGGGGGGAGCCGGCCCAAACCGGCCCTTGGCCAAGTCACCCAGCCTGCCTGCAGCCTCCCCTCCCCCTTGCTCAGTTCACTTCTGTGATGTGCCTCGATGCCCTGGCGCTGCGGCAGGCTGGCATCGGCAAGAGCAGTCCATGGCAGCACTTGCATGTGTGCGTGTGCTAGGGCCCACCCAACTAAGCCCAATTTGCGGCCCTGAGCCCTGCCGGTCTCCACAAATCGTGCCACTGCTCTCATATGCTAATTATGATGTCCATTTGAAGCATGCACAGTTTGGTGGCCATTCAACGGGACTAGCTGGGTCAAAATCCCGACCCTCACCCTGCGGGGTCTAAGGGAAGGAGGGGGGGAGCCGGCCCAACCGGCCCTTGGCCAGTCACCCAGCCTGCCTGCGCCTCCCCTCCCCCTTGCTCAGTTCCACTTCTGTGATGTGCCTCGATGCCCTGGCGCTGCGGCAGGCTGGCATCGGCAAGTAGCAGTCCATGGCAGCACTTGCATGTGTGCGTGTGCTAGGGCCCACCCAACTAAGCCCAATTTGCGGCCCTGAGCCCTGCCGGTCTCCCACAAATCGTGCCACTGCTCTCATATGCTAATTATGATGCCCATTTGAAGCATGCACAGTTTGGTGGCCATTCAACGGGACTAGCTGGGTCAAAATCCCGACCCTCACCCTGCGGGTCTAAGGGAAGGAGGGGGGGAGCCGGCCCAAACCGGCCCTTGGCCAAGTCACCCAGCCTGCCTGCAGCCTCCCCTCCCCCTTGCTCAGTTCACTTCTGTGATGTGCCTCGATGCCCTGGCGCTGCGGCAGGCTGGCATCGGCAAGTAGCAGTCCATGGCAGCACTTGCATGTGTGCGTGTGCTAGGGCCCACCCCAACTAAGCCATTTTGCGGCCCTGAGCCCTGCCGGTCTCCACAAATCGTGCCACTGCTCTCATATGCTAATTATGATGTCCATTTGAAGCCATGCACAGTTTGGTGGCCCATTCAACGGGACTAGCTGGGTCAAAATCCCGACCCTCACCCTGCGGGTCTAAGGGAAGGAGGGGGGAGCCGGCCCAACCGGCCCTGGCCAAGTCACCCAGCCTGCCTGCAGCCTCCCCTCCCCCCTTGCTCAGTTCACTTCTGTGATGTGCCTCGATTGCCCTGGCGCTGCGGCAGGCTGGCCATCGGCAAGTAGCAGTCCATGGCAGCACTTGCATGTGGTGCTTGTGCTAGGGCCCACCCAACTAGCCCAATTTGCGGCCCTGAGCCCTGCCGGTCTCCACAAATCGTGCCCACTTGCTCTCATATGCTAATTATGATGCCCATTTGAAGCATGCACAGTTGGTGGCCATTCAACGGGACTAGCTGGGTCAAAATCCCGACCCTCACCCTGCGGGTCTAAGGGAAGGAGGGGGGGAGCCGGCCCAAACCGGCCCTTGGCCAAGTCACCCCAGCCTGCCTGCAGCCTCCCCTCCCCCCTTGCTCAGTTCACTTCTGTGATGTGCCTCGATGCCCTGGCGCTGCGGCAGGCTGGCATCGGCAAGTAGCAGTCCATGGCAGCACTTGCAGTGTGCGTGTTGCTAGGGCCCACCCAAACTAAGCCCAATTTGCGGCCCTGAGCCCTGCCGGTCTCCACAAATCGTGCCACTGCTCTCATATGCTAATTATGATGTCCATTTGAAGCATGCACAGTTTGGTGGCCATTCAACGGGACTAGCTGGGTCAAAATCCCGACCCTCACCCTGCGGGTCTAAGGGAGGAGGGGGCCGGGCCCCAAACCGGCCCTTGGCCAAGTCACCCCAGCCTGCCTGCAGCATCCCCTCCCCCTTGCTCAGTTCACTTCTGTGGCTGTGCCTCGATGCCCTGGCGCTGCGGCAGGCTGGCATCGGCAAGTAGCAGTCCATGGCAGCACTTGCATGTGTGCGTGTGCTAGGGCCCACCCAACTAAGCCCAATTGCGGCCTGAACCCTGCCGGTCTCCACAAATCGTGCCACTGCTCTCATATGCTAATTTATGATGTCCATTGAAGCATGCCACAGTTTGGTGGCCATTCAACGGGACTAGCTGGGTCAAATCCCGACCCTCACCCTGCGGGTCTAAGGGAAGGAGGGGGGGGGAGCCGGCCCAAACGGGCCCTTGGCCAAGTCCCCAGCTGCCTGCAGCCTCCCCTCCCCCTTGCTCAGTTCACTTCTTGTGATGTGCCTCGATGCCCTGGCGCTGCGGCAGGCTGGCGTCGGCAAGTAGCAGTCCTTGGCAGCACTTGCATGTGTGCGTGTGCTAGGACCCCCCCAACTAAGCCCAATTTGCGGCCCTGAGCCTGCCGGTCTCCACAAATCGTGCCACTGCTCTCATATGCTTATTATGATGCCATTTGAAGCATGCACAGTTTGGTGGCCATTCTTCGGGACTAGCTGGGTCAAAATCCCGACCCTCACCCTGCGGGTCTAAGGGAGGAGGGGGGGAGCCGGCCCAAACCGGCCCTGGGCCAAGTCACCCAGCCCGCCTGCAGCCGCCCCTCCCCTTGCTCAGTTCACTCTGTGATGTGCCTCGATGCCCTGGCGCTGCGGCAGGCTGGCGTCGGCAAGTAGCAGTCCATGGCAGCACTTGCATGTGTGCGTGTGCTAGGGCCCCCCAACTAAGCCCAATTTGCGGCTGAGCCCTGCCGGTCTCCACAAATCGTGCCACTGCTATATGCTAATTATGATCCATTTGAAGCATGCACAGTTTGGTGGCCATTCTTCGGGACTAGCGGTCAAAATCCCGACCCTCACCCTGCGGGTCTGAGGGGAGGAGGGGGGGAGCCGGCCCAAACCGGCCCTGGCCAAGTGCCCAGCCCGCCTGCAGCCTCCCCTCCCCTTGCTCAGTTCACTCTCTGTGATGTGCCTCGATGCCCTGGCGCTGCGGCAGGCTGGCTCGGCAAGTAGCAGTCCATGGCAGCACTTGCATGTGTGCGTGTGCTAGGGCCACCCAACTAAGCCCAATTGCGGCCCTGAGCCCTGCCGGTCTCCACAAATCGTGCCACTGCTCTCATATGCTAATTATGATGTCCATTTGAAGCATGCACACTTTGGTGGCCATTCTTCGGGACTAGCTGGGTCAAAATCCCGACCCTCACCTGCGGGTCTAAGGGAGGAGGGGGGGAGCCGGCCCAAACCGGCCCTGGGCCAAGTTGCCCAGCCCGCCTGCAGCCTCCCTCCCCTTGCTCAGTTCACTTCTTTGATGTGCCTCGATGCCCTGGCGCTGCGGCAGGCCGGCGTCGGCAAGTAGCAGTCCATGGCAGCACTTGTGTGTGGCGTGTGCTGGGCCCAAAACTAAGCCCAATTTGCGGCCCTGAGCCCTGCGGTCTCCACAAATCGTGCCACTGCTCTCATATGCTAATTATGATGTCCATTGAAGCATGCACAGTTTGGTGGCCATTCAACGGGACTAGCTGGGTCAAAATCCCGACCCTCACCCTGCGGTGTCTGGGGGGAGCCGGCCAAACCGGCCCCTTGGCAAGCCACCCAGCCTCAAGCAGCTCGTCTCCCAGGTGCTCGAAGTGCGACGTCACTCAGACCCCTCCAGCTTCTACGGGCCTCCAGCGCCGGCTTCCTCCTTTCTACTAGAGAGCCGAGCGTTGAAGTCGCCCGCTACAGACCTCCTCGTCATCACCCATCGTACAGACGCAAGCTCAGCCTGAATGGCAGCAAAAAGGTCCGTAGCAATTTGGCTGCCCGTGCGGCATTCTTCCCCCGCGCCTTGATGAAATTTAGAACCCTCGGGCGCCAAGTAGCAGGCACCTAGCAGTAAGGCGGGGCGTCGCCTCATCACGTGCTGTGAGGCGAGCCATATCATTTCGCCTCCGCCAATATTGCGGCCCGCCTAACCAACTTGCAGGCAGAGTTAACTGCCGTTCTTACGTACACAATATGCCCCCAGCGTTGTGGCATCCCGTGCGCTCCATTGAGTAGCGCTCAAACCCTTCCCACTCACAGTTTCGGCCATGCGTTTCAGTGCACACAATGATCATCATGCGCGTCCGTTATGCTTCTACACTATCCTCACTATGCAGCTTGGCCAGCCCCCCCCTCACGTTCCAAGCAAGAGTCTCAACTGTTTGCCCCTCGAGTCATGGGGCTCCTACTAGCTGGTCGTGTGCGTCGCCCATGGGCGTGTCGCCGTTTGGGCGTGGTGGTGCCTGGGTGCGACGCATCCGGTGTCTGCTGCCCAGCCGGCCTGCTGCCTGCTCGCCGTGTGCAGGGGCACGGCGGTAGAGCACCAGGCCGTTCTCTGACTTGAGCCAGATCTCCGCTCCGTTCCGCCATGTGGACCCCGGTTGTCCTTTGCCAGCTGGGTAGTAGGGCTGTTGCGCCTGCGCGCGCGCTTGCCCTCGATGGTGAGGTAATCCTTCACCACCCACCCCCAGCTCTGCCCTCCTTTTTGGCTGTGCTGATGAGCTCGTCGAAGCCCGAGCCGTCAGCCCAGCCAGCTGCGAACCAGGCGACAACCTTGTACAGTGGGCAGCTGCGGCCTTGCCTGCGCTTTGGCACCTGCGCCGCTGCTCTGTGCAGCGGCCGCATCTGCAGCCCCTTCGCTGCCGCCAGGTGCTGGCGGCAGCGGCGGCGGCTGCTGGCGTAGCTGCGGTGGCTGCGCCTGATTGCCGATGCTGCTTCGGCTTGCGCCTTCTTCTCCTCCCCCTCCTTGCCCAGGCCCCGCACGTGTCTGAACGCGAACCGGCCCACGTCTGGCGAGGTGGACAGCGCCTTGTTGACCGCCGTGTGTGAATTGCTGAATGGGCGCGACGGTTTGGTTACGAGGGACACTAGGCTCCCGGTAACTGGTGTAGTGATTACCAATACATGTGATTCGAATTTAGGAAGCTGCAGGCGAGACTATGTAGGGCCTCCCGCGACAAGGGCTTGTTTGTTTGTGCGGCGCCCAGCCCCCATTGTGCCCAAAACCAAGTCCTCATTTTCGGCGCAACGGGCCCTCCCGCGCCCCATAATAACCTTCCTGACCACAATGAGTGTGCGTTGGCACTAGCTTACAGACTACTCGTGGCCACATAACGCTTGCACATCGTCGATCATGTTCGGCTGTCACAGCTCACACCTTACGTACGCTCTGGGGGTCATGTCAGACCCCCGGTATAGGCCATGGCAATTACATCGCGACGGCGTTTGGCTTTCGCCGGGAGAGCTCCTGTCAATGGGCATGGACGCTCGAGAACTGGCACACGGAGTCGCACCTGGTGAAGCAGTGGACGTACCTCAGCATGCGGAACTCTTGCAGCAACAACATGCTGGGGATTGCCCCTGGGCTGGAGCAGCACCCGGACACGATCGACGTCACAGTCTGCAACGGCAGGACGCTGCCGGGGCTTCTCGTCTGCAAGCCGTGCTTCGACCACCTGTCGAAGCGCCTGCCGCGGGGCTCCATGTACCTTGAGTACTTGGGCAGCAAAGCTAAATGCTACAAGAAGATTCGTGAGTGTTGGTGGCTAGGAAGGGTGGGGGGCAGCAGGGCAGTGAGGGGTGTCGCACCAGCAGTTGTGTTTGCGACCACACACCAACACAAACCCAACTCGCCCCTCCCTTTCCCCCTTTACCGCAGCGAGCGCTTGGGTGAAGAACCGGATGGTAGCCTGTCGGACACGGAGCCTGCTGCAGAAGCCACGCCAATAAAAGGGATGCAGGTGCGCTGGGTTGTGCGCTGGGCGGGGCCAGGGGCCAGGGGAAGTGTGTGTGCGTGTTTGTTTTGGGGCTTCACAAGCAGCCCAAGGTAGGCAGCCGCTTCACCCACCCCCCCATGCCTCCCCCTGCCTATCAAACCGTCCAGTTATACATCTGCTGCTGCTGCTCAGTCCTCACTCTCTCCCATGCCGGCGTGCGTGCCTATCTGCTAATCGCAACCC
>JAEHOC010000160.1:0-68450 GCA_016834605.1 Chlamydomonas incerta | reverse complement strand
GGCTGACGTGCACGGCAGCCGACATTGGTACTGAGCAAGGCACTTGCCAATGGATAGGACTGTTGACACCACCCCTGGGTGCCGCGCGCTGGAAGGCATGTCCGACTGGGCCGAGTGTACCGCCCATTCCCCCCAGCCTTCCTTCTTTGCAGTCTGCGCCGCCGATCAAGCGTACCGCTACGGATGGCTGACGTACACGGCAGCCCGACATTGGTACTGAGCAAGCGCACTTGCCAATGGATAGTACTGGTTGACACCACCCCTGGGTGCCGCGCGCTGGAAGGCGTGTACGACTCTGGCCGAAGTGTACCGCTCCCTACTTTCCCCCCCCAAGCTTCCTTCCTTTGCAGTCCTGCGGCCGCGCGATCAAGGCGTACCGCTACGGATGGCTGACGTACACGGCAGCCCGACATTGGTACTGAGCAAGCGCACTTGCCAATGGATAGTACTGGTTGACACCACCCCTGGGTGCCGCGCGCTGGAAGGCGTGTACGACTCTGGCCGAGTGTACCGCCCACTTCCCCCCAGCTTCCTTCCTTTTGCAGTCTGCGCCGCCGATCAACGCGTACCGCTACGGATGGCTGACGTGCACGGCAGCCCGACATTGTTACTGAGCAAGGGCACTTGCCAATGGATAGGACTGATTGACACCACCCCTGGGTGCCGCGCGCTGGAAGGCGTGTCCGACTCTGGCCGAGTGTACCGCCCACGTCCCCCCCAGCTTCCTTCCTTTGCAGTCTGCGCCGCCGATCAAGGCGTACCGCTACGGATGGCTGACGTACACGGCAGCCCCGACATTGGTACTGAGCAAGTGCACTTGCCATTGGATAGGACTGGTTGACACCACCCCTGGGTGCCGCGCGCTGGAAGGCGTGTACGACTCTGGCCGAGTGTACCGCCCACTTCCCCCCAGCTTCCTTCCTTTGCAGTCTGCGCCGCCGATCAAGGCGTACCGCTACGGATGGCTGACGTACACGGCAGCCCGACATTGTTACTGAGCAAGGCACTTGCCAATGGATAGGACTGATTGACACCACCCCTGGGTGCCGCGCGCTGGAAGGCGTGTCCGACTCTGGCCGAGTGTACCGCCCACGTCCCCCCCAGCTTCCTTCCTTTGCAGTCTGCGCCGCCGATCAAGGCGTACCGCTACGGATGGCTGACGTACACGGCAGCCCGACATTGGTACTGAGCAAGTGCACTTGCCATTGGATAGGACTGGTTGACACCACCCCTGGGTGCCGCGCGCTGGAAGGCGTGTACGACTCTGGCCGAGTGTACCGCCCACTTCCCCCCCACCTTCCTTCCTTTGCAGTCTGCGCCGCCGATCAAGGCGTACCGCTACGGATGGCTGACGTACACGGCAGCCCGACATTGGTACTGAGCAAGCGCACTTGCCATTGGATAGGACTGGTTGACACCACCCCTGGGTGCCGCGCGCTGGAAGGCGTGTCCGACTCTGGCCGAGTGTAGCGCCCACTTCCCCCCTGCTTCCTTCCTTTGCAGTCTGCGCCGCCGATCAAGGCGTACCGCTACGGATGGCTGACGTGCACGGCAGCCCGACATTGTTACTGAGCAAGGGCGGGTGGCACTGAAAGGCACTGGTTGACACCACCCCTGGGTGCCGCGCGCTGGAAGGCGTGTCCGACTCTGGCCGAGTGTACCGCCCACGTCCCCCCTGCTTCCTTTCTTTGCAGTCTGCGCCGCCGATCAAGGCGTGCCGCTACGGATGGCTGACGTGCACGGCAGCCCGACATTGGTACTGAGCAAGGGCGTGTGGCACTGAAAGGCACTGGTTGACACCACCCCTGGGTGCCGCGCGCTGGAAGGCGTGTCCGACTCTGGCCGAGTGTGCCGCCCCACGTCCCCCCCAGCTTCCTTCCTTTGCAGTCTGCGCCGCCGATCAAGGCGTACCGCTACGGATGGCTGACGTGCACGGCAGCCCGACATTGTACTGAGCAAGGGCACTTGCCAATGGATAGGACTGATTGACACCACCCCTGGGTGCCGCGCGCTGGAAGGCGTGTCCGACTCTGGCCGAGTGTACCGCCCACGTCCCCCCCAGCTTCCTTCCTTTGCAGTCTGCGCCGCCGATCAAGGCGTACCGCTACGGATGGCTGACGTACACGGCAGCCCGACATTGGTACTGAGCAAGTGCACTTGCCATTGGATAGTACTGGTTGACACCACCCCTGGGTGCCGCGCGCTGGAAGGCGTGTACGACTCTGGCCGAGTGTACCGCCCACTTCCCCCCAGCTTCCTTCCTTTGCAGTCTGCGCCGCCGATCAAGGCGTACCGCTACGGATGGCTGACGTACACGGCAGCCCGACATTGGTACTGAGCAAGCGCACTTGCCAATGGATAGTACTGGTTGACACCACCCCTGGGTGCCGCGCGCTGGAAGGCGTGTCCGACTCTGGCCGAGTGTACCGCCCCACTTCCCCCCCAGCTTCCTTCCTTTGCAGTCTGCGCCGCCGATCAAGGCGTAC
Organism: Chlamydomonas incerta; assembly: GCA_016834605.1. NCBI lineage: Eukaryota > Viridiplantae > Chlorophyta > Chlorophyceae > Chlamydomonadales > Chlamydomonadaceae > Chlamydomonas > Chlamydomonas incerta. The sequence goes on along the minus strand of JAEHOC010000160.1, from coordinate 65,964 downwards.
CGCTACGGATGGCTGACGTACACGGCAGCCCGACATTGGTACTGAGCAAGGGCGGGTGGCACTGAAAGGCACTGGTTGACACCACCCCTGGGTGCCGCGCGCTGGAAGGCGTGTCCGACTCTGGCCGAGTGTACCGCCCACTTCCCCCCTGCTTCCTTTCTTTGCAGTCTGCGCCGCCGATCAAGGCGTACCGCTACGGATGGCTGACGTGCACGGCAGCCCGACATTGGTACTGAGCAAGTGCACTTGCCATTGGATAGGACTGGTTGACACCACCCCTGGGTGCCGCGCGCTGGAAGGCGTGTACGACTCTGGCCGAGTGTACCGCCCACTTCCCCCCAGCTTCCTTCCTTTGCAGTCTGCGCCGCCGATCAAGGCGTACCGCTACGGATGGCTGACGTGCACGGCAGCCCGACATTGGTACTGAGCAAGGGCACTTGCCAATGGATAGGACTGGTTGACACCACCCCTGGGTGCCGCGCGCTGGAAGGCGTGTCCGACTCTGGCCGAGTGTACCGCCCACTTCCCCCCTGCTTCCTTTCTTTGCAGTCTGCGCCGCCGATCAAGGCGTGCCGCTACGGATGGCTGACGTGCACGGCAGCCCGACATTGGTACTGAGCAAGGGCGTGTGGCACTGAAAGGCACTGGTTGACACCACCCCTGGGTGCCGCGCGCTGGAAGGCGTGTCCGACTCTGGCCGAGTGTGCCGCCCACGTCCCCCCAGCTTCCTTCCTTTGCAGTCTGCGCCGCCGATCAAGGCGTACCGCTACGGATGGCTGACGTGCACGGCAGCCCGACATTGTTACTGAGCAAGGGCACTTGCCAATGGATAGGACTGATTGACACCACCCCTGGGTGCCGCGCGCTGGAAGGCGTGTCCGACTCTGGCCGAGTGTACCGCCCACTTCCCCCCCAGCTTCCTTCCTTTGCAGTCTGCGCCGCCGATCAAGGCGTACCGCTACGGATGGCTGACGTACACGGCAGCCCGACATTGGTACTGAGCAAGTGCACTTGCCATTGGATAGGACTGGTTGACACCACCCCTGGGTGCCGCGCGCTGGAAGGCGTGTACGACTCTGGCCGAGTGTACCGCCCACTTCCCCCCTGCTTCCTTCCTTTGCAGTCTGCGCCGCCGATCAAGGCGTACCGCTACGGATGGCTGACGTGCACGGCCGCCCGACATTGGTACTGAGCAAGGGCACTTGCCAATGGATAGGACTGGTTGACACCACCCCTGGGTGCCGCGCGCTGGAAGGCATGTCCGACTCTGGCCGAGTGTAGCGCCCACTTCCCCCCAGCTTCCTTCCTTTGCAGTCTGCGCCGCCGATCAAGGCGTACCGCTACGGATGGCTGACGTGCACGGCAGCCCGACATTGTTACTGAGCAAGGGCGGGTGGCACTGAAAGGCACTGGTTGACACCACCCCTGGGTGCCGCGCGCTGGAAGGCGTGTCCGACTCTGGCCGAGTGTACCGCCAACTTCCCCCCTGCTTCCTTTCTTTGCAGTCTGCGCCGCCGATCAAGGCGTACCGCTACGGATGGCTGACGTGCACGGCAGCCCGACATTGGTACTGAGCAAGTGCACTTGCCAATGGATAGGACTGATTGACACCACCCCTGGGTTGCCGCGCGCTGGAAGGCGTGTCCGACTCTGGCCGAGTGTACCGCCCACTTCCCCCCCAGCTTCCTTCCTTTGCAGTCTGCGCCGCCGATCAAGGCGTACCGCTACGGATGGCTGACGTACACGGCAGCCCGACATTGGTACTGAGCAAGTGCACTTGCCATTGGATAGGACTGGTTGACACCACCCCTGGGTGCCGCGCGCTGGAAGGCGTGTACGACTCTGGCCGAGTGTACCGCCCACTTCCCCCCTGCTTCCTTCCTTTGCAGTCTGCGCCGCCGATCAAGGCGTACCGCTACGGATGGCTGACGTGCACGGCAGCCCGACATTGGTACTGAGCAAGGGCACTTGCCAATGGATAGGACTGGTTGACACCACCCCTGGGTGCCGCGCGCTGGAAGGCATGTCCGACTCTGGCCGAGTGTAGCGCCCACTTCCCCCCCAGCTTCCTTCCTTTGCAGTCTGCGCCGCCGATCAAGGCGTGCCGCTATGGATGGCTGACGTGCACGGCAGCCCGACATTGGTACTGAGCAAGGGCGGGTGGCACTGAAAGGCACTGGTTGACACCACCCCTGGGTGCCGCGCGCTGGAAGGCGTGTACGACTCTGGCCGAGTGTACCGCCCACTTCCCCCCTGCTTCCTTTCTTTGCAGTCTGCGCCGCCGATCAAGGCGTACCGCTACGGATGGCTGACGTGCACGGCAGCCCGACATTGGTACTGAGCAAGGGCGTGTGGCACTGAAAGGCACTGGTTGACACCACCCCTGGGTGCCGCGCGCTGGAAGGCGTGTCCGACTCTGGCCGAGTGTACCGCCCACTTCCCCCCAGCTTCCTTCCTTTGCAGTCTGCGCCGCCGATCAAGGCGTACCGCTACGGATGGCTGACGTACACGGCAGCCCGACATTGGTACTGAGCAAGCGCACTTGCCAATGGATAGGACTGGTTGACACCACCCCTGGGTGCCGCGCGCTGGAAGGCGTGTCCGACTCTGGCCGAGTGTAGCGCCCACTTCCCCCCCAGCTTCCTTCCTTTGCAGTCTGCGCCGCCGATCAAGGCGTGCCGCTATGGATGGCTGACGTGCACGGCAGCCCGACATTGGTACTGAGCAAGGGCGGGTGGCACTGAAAGGCACTGGTTGACACCACCCCTGGGTGCCGCGCGCTGGAAGGCGTGTACGACTCTGGCCGAGTGTACCGCCCACTTCCCCCCAGCTTCCTTCCTTTGCAGTCTGCGCCGCCGATCAAGGCGTACCGCTACGGATGGCTGACGTGCACGGCAGCCCGACATTGGTACTGAGCAAGGGCACTTGCCAATGGATAGTACTGGTTGACACCCACCCCTGGGTGCCGCGCGCTGGAAGGCATGTCCGACTCTGGCCGAGTGTACCGCCCACTTCCCCCCAGCTTCCTTCCTTTGCAGTCTGCGCCGCCGATCAAGGCGTACCGCTACGGATGGCTGACGTACACGGCAGCCCGACATTGGTACTGAGCAAGCGCACTTGCCAATGGATAGTACTGGTTGACACCACCCCTGGGTGCCGCGCGCTGGAAGGCGTGTCCGACTCTGGCCGAGTGTAGCGCCCACTTCCCCCCCAGCTTCCTTCCTTTGCAGTCTGCGCCGCCGATCAAGGCGTACCGCTACGGATGGCTGACGTGCACGGCAGCCCGACATTGGTACTGAGCAAGGGCGGGTGGCACTGAAAGGCACTGGTTGACACCACCCCTGGGTGCCGCGCGCTGGAAGGCGTGTACGACTCTGGCCGAGTGTACCGCCCACTTCCCCCCTGCTTCCTTCCTTTGCAGTCTGCGCCGCCGATCAAGGCGTACCGCTACGGATGGCTGACGTGCACGGCAGCCCGACATTGGTACTGAGCAAGGGCACTTGCCAATGGATAGTACTGGTTGACACCACCCCTGGGTGCCGCGCGCTGGAAGGCATGTCCGACTCTGGCCGAGTGTACCGCCCACTTCCCCCCAGCTTCCTTCCTTTGCAGTCTGCGCCGCCGATCAAGGCGTACCGCTACGGATGGCTGACGTACACGGCAGCCCGACATTGGTACTGAGCAAGCGCACTTGCCAATGGATAGTACTGGTTGACACCACCCCTGGGTGCCGCGCGCTGGAAGGCGTGTCCGACTCTGGCCGAGTGTAGCGCCCACTTCCCCCCCAGCTTCCTTCCTTTGCAGTCTGCGCCGCCGATCAAGGCGTACCGCTACGGATGGCTGACGTGCACGGCAGCCCGACATTGGTACTGAGCAAGGGCGGGTGGCACTGAAAGGCACTGGTTGACACCACCCCTGGGTGCCGCGCGCTGGAAGGCGTGTACGACTCTGGCCGAGTGTACCGCCCACTTCCCCCCTGCTTCCTTTCTTTGCAGTCTGCGCCGCCGATCAAGGCGTACCGCTACGGATGGCTGACGTGCACGGCAGCCCGACATTGGTACTGAGCAAGTGCACTTGCCAATGGATAGGACTGATTGACACCACCCCTGGGTGCCGCGCGCTGGAAGGCGTGTCCGACTCTGGCCGAGTGTACCGCCCACTTCCCCCCCAGCTTCCTTCCTTTGCAGTCTGCGCCGCCGATCAAGGCGTACCGCTACGGATGGCTGACGTACACGGCAGCCCGACATTGGTACTGAGCAAGTGCACTTGCCATTGGATAGGACTGGTTGACACCACCCCTGGGTGCCGCGCGCTGGAAGGCGTGTCCGACTCTGGCCGAGTGTACCGCCCACTTCCCCCCTGCTTCCTTCCTTTGCAGTCTGCGCCGCCGATCAAGGCGTACCGCTACGGATGGCTGACGTGCACGGCAGCCCGACATTGGTACTGAGCAAGGGCACTTGCCAATGGATAGTACTGGTTGACACCACCCCTGGGTGCCGCGCGCTGGAAGGCATGTCCGACTCTGGCCGAGTGTACCGCCCACTTCCCCCTGCCGCCTGAGGGGGGCCGCATGGAGCCGCGACGCGGTACATGGCACCCGCCAATCGTGAGGCCCACCTGGAGCATATCTCGCGCCTCTACAGCGACCAGGTAGAGTGCACGGGGGAGCGAGCTCATAGTTAATAATGGTGCATGCGTCTGCGCCTCCTGGCGTTACGCCCCAACCAACTTCCCTAACATTTGGGTGGCGTTGCCTCATGCACGCAGGTGCTGCTCGGGCTGCCTGCGCGCCTGTGGCGTGCCAGGCGCAAAGCGGACCTGATAGCCTCCGCCATGCGCGACCGCATCAAGCGGATAGAAGGCGGGCTAGGCAGCAAGGCCGCTGAGGTGTGTGGGAGTGCTCACGGACTCTGATTGTCAGGTCGCATGATGTCAAGTCGCCCTGAACGTTCACGCTGCCCTTTGCTTGCGTGTGCACAGGTGCAGGCTGACGTGGAGTCGCTCATGGCACGGGGCCCACGGGCTCCTGAGGCGCCGCTTCCATCGGAGCCCCTCCCTGCTCGCGCGCAGTATGTACGCAGCCGTGCGGTTGTGGAGAAGCTGTCGCGCCCAGACGCGCTGGACGCCTCAGGGGAGGTACCGCTGGATCTGCTGTATGGAGGGGGCGACGACCTGACCGTGCGGCAACGCCCGCAAGTAGTCAAGGCCATGAAGGAGCAGGTGTGTTGAAGGGAGAGGGGGGCTGTGCACGCATGGACGGGTGACGAGCGGCTGCCCGTGCGTGTGTAAACACAGGGCCTCGATTGCTGCCCCTATTGCAGGTCCAGCGTTATGAGGCCGAGAACCCCGCTTGGAAAATGTGGACTCCCGATTCACCTGACTTCGTTGCAGGCCTGCACGAGGCTGCTGCTAGCAGCCTGCAAGAGCTGTACGTGGAGATTGAGGTGAGCTGGTTGGTCATGGGTGGGAGCGGCGCGGCAAGGACGCGGGGGCGGGTGTGGCAAAGGAGGCACGGGCGGACAGGGTGGGCGCAGCAAAGAAGTTGAAGGCTGGGGAGGGTGGTGTTTGACGACGTGTTGCCCAGGATGGCGACAGAGGCTCAGGTGGGGGAGGGCGGGGCGGGAGGGGAAGCCGCTGGATCACGGGGTGCCGGCGGGCGAAGGGTCTGCCGACACTCCATTTCCAAAGCTTTGCCGCTGTCTCCGCCATTCAGGCCGCAGTGCTGGACTACTACTGCTTAGAGCAGCTGCTAGCGTCGCTTCTCTCGCGGAAAAAGGAACGAGATCTGGTCAAGAAGGAGAAGGAGAAGGCGCTCGCGAGGATTCGTGGCGCCTGGGACAAGGTGGTGCGGTGGAGTAGGTGGTGCCTCGCACATCCTGCTGGCTTGCGCACCCAAGCGGAGGCGACTGTGTTGCGCAAGATTGTGGGGCAAGACACAGACCGTGAGGGTCTGCCGGGTGGTGCGGGACAGAAGGGCACTGGGCACAGCGACGCATTCAGCGCCGTTCTGCGCCAGCAATTCCCATGGGACCCTAGTGTAGGGGAGGGCGCAGGGCCGCGCATTGTGGCCACGCTGCTGAGATGCAGTCACGAGCTGGCCAGGTGCACATAAGAGCTAGAGCTAATAGAGCGGGAGGGAGAGTTTGCGAGGATTTATTATGAGAAGTGAGTGGTGTGCTTGAAGCGTCACGTGCTTCAGGCTGCGGAAGGCTCTTCCCACGCTCTTATTCTCCGTGCGGGGTCCTATCCATTGGCAAGTGCCCTTGCTCAGTACCAATGTCGGGCTGCCGTGCACGTCAGCCATCCGTAGCGGTACGCCTTGATCGGCGGCGCAGACTGCAAAGGAAGGAAGCTGGGGGAAGGTGGGCGGTACACTCGGCCAGAGTCGGACACGCCTTCCAGCGCGCGGCACCCAGGGGTGGTGTCAACCAGTCCTATCCATTGGCAAGTGCCCTTGCTCAGTACCAATGTCGGGCTGCCGTGCACGTCAGCCATCCGTAGCGGCACGCCTTGATCGGCGGCGCAGACTGCAAACGATGAAAGCAGGGGGAAGTGGGCGCTACACTCGGCCAGAGTCGTACACGCCTTCCAGCGCGCGGCACCCAGGGGTGGTGTCAACCAGTGCCTTTCAGTGCCACACGCCCTTGCTCAGTAACATTGTCGGGCTGCCGTGCACGTCAGCCATCCGTAGCGGCACGCCTGGATCGGCGGCGCAGACTGCAAAGGAAGAACGCAGGGGGGAAGTGGGCGCTACACTCGGCCAGAGTCGTACACGCCTTCCAGCGCGCGGCACCCAGGGGTGGTGTCAACCAGTCCTATCCATTGGCAAGTGCCCTTGCTCAGTAACAATGTCGGGCTGCCGTGCACGTCAGCCATCCGTAGCGGCACGCCTTGATCGGCGGCGCAGACTGCAAAGGAAGGAAGCTGGGGGAAGGTGGGCGGTACACTCGGCCAGAGTCGGACACGCCTTCCAGCGCGCGGCACCCAGGGGTGGTGTCAACCAGTCCTATCCAATGGCAAGTGCCCTTGCTCAGTACCAATGTCGGGCTGCCGTGCACGTCAGCCATCCGTAGCGGCACGCCTTGATCGGCGGCGCAGACTGCAAACGATGAAAGCAGGGGGAAGTGGGCGCTACACTCGGCCAGAGTCGTACACGCCTTCCAGCGCGCGGCACCCAGGGGTGGTGTCAACCAGTGCCTTTCAGTGCCACACGCCCTTGCTCAGTAACATTGTCGGGCTGCCGTGCACGTCAGCCATCCGTAGCGGTACGCCTTGATCGGCGGCGCAGACTGCAAAGGAAGGAAGCTGGGGGGGAAGTGGGCGCTACACTCGGCCAGAGTCGGACACGCCTTCCAGCGCGCGGCACCCAGGGGTGGTGTCAACCAGTCCTATCCATTGGCAAGTGCCCTTGCTCAGTACCAATGTCGGGCTGCCGTGCACGTCAGCCATCCGTAGCGGCACGCCTTGATCGGCGGCGCAGACTGCAAACGATGAAAGCAGGGGGGAAGTGGGCGCTACACTCGGCCAGAGTCGTACACGCCTTCCAGCGCGCGGCACCCAGGGGTGGTGTCAACCAGTGCCTTTCAGTGCCACCCGCCCTTGCTCAGTACCAATGTCGGGCTGCCGTGCACGTCAGCCATCCGTAGCGGTACGCCTTGATCGGCGGCGCAGACTGCAAAGGAAGAACGCAGGGGGGGAAGTGGGCGGTACACTCAGCCAGAGTCGGACACGCCTTCCAGCGCGCGGCACCCAGGGGTGGTGTCAACCAGTCCTATCCATTGGCAAGTGCCCTTGCTCAGTACCAATGTCGGGCTGCCGTGCACGTCAGCCATCCGTAGCGGCACGCCTTGATCGGCGGCGCAGACTGCAAACGATGAAAGCAGGGGGAAGTGGGCGCTACACTCGGCCAGAGTCGTACACGCCTTCCAGCGCGCGGCACCCAGGGGTGGTGTCAACCAGTCCTATCCATTGGCAAGTGCCCTTGCTCAGTACCAATGTCGGGCTGCCGTGCACGTCAGCCATCCGTAGCGGTACGCCTTGATCGGCGGCGCAGACTGCAAAGGAAGAACGCAGGGGGGAAGTGGGCGCTACACTCGGCCAGAGTCGTACACGCCTTCCAGCGCGCGGCACCCAGGGGTGGTGTCAACCAGTCCTATCCATTGGCAAGTGCCCTTGCTCAGTACCAATGTCGGGCTGCCGTGCACGTCAGCCATCCGTAGCGGTACGCCTTGATCGGCGGCGCAGACTGCAAAGGAAGAAAGCAGGGGGGAAGTGGGCGGTACACTCGGCCAGAGTCGGACACGCCTTCCAGCGCGCGGCACCCAGGGGTGGTGTCAACCAGTCCTATCCATTGGCAAGTGCCCTTGCTCAGTACCAATGTCGGGCTGCCGTGCACGTCAGCCATCCGTAGCGGTACGCCTTGATCGGCGGCGCAGACTGCAAAGGAAGAAAGCAGGGGGAAGTGGGCGGTACACTCGGCCAGAGTCGGACATGCCTTCCAGCGCGCGGCACCCAGGGGTGGTGTCAACCAGTACTATCCATTGGCAAGTGCGCTTGCTCAGTACCAATGTCGGGCTGCCGTGTACGTCAGCCATCCGTAGCGGCACGCCTGGATCGGCGGCGCAGACTGCAAAAGGAAGGAAGCTGCGGGGAAGTGGGCGCTACACTCGGCCAGAGTCGTACACGCCTTCCAGCGCGCGGCACCCAGGGGTGGTGTCAACCAGTCCTATCCATTGGCAAGTGCCCTTGCTCAGTACCAATGTCGGGCTGCCGTGCACGTCAGCCATCCGTAGCGGTACGCCTTGATCGGCGGCGCAGACTGCAAAGGAAGAACGCAGGGGGGAAGTGGGCGCTACACTTGGCCAGAGTCGGACACGCCTTCCAGCGCGCGGCACCCAGGGGTGGTGTCAACCAGTCCTATCCATTGGCAAGTGCCCTTGCTCAGTACCAATGTCGGGCTGCCGTGCACGTCAGCCATCCGTAGCGGTACGCCTTGATCGGCGGCGCAGACTGCAAAGAAAGGAAGCAGGGGGGAAGTGGGCGCTACACTCGGCCAGAGTCGTACACGCCTTCCAGCGCGCGGCACCCAGGGGTGGTGTCAACCAGTGCCTTTCAGTGCCACACGCCCTTGCTCAGTAACATTGTCGGGCTGCCGTGCACGTCAGCCATCCGTAGCGGTAAGCCTTGATCGGCGGCGCAGACTGCAAAGGAAGAACGCAGGGGGGAAGTGGGCGCTACACTCGGCCAGAGTCGTACACGCCTTCCAGCGCGCGGCACCCAGGGGTGGTGTCAACCAGTGCCTTTCAGTGCCACACGCCCTTGCTCCGTACCAATGTCGGGCTGCCGTGCACGTCAGCCATCCGTAGCGGTACGCCTTGATCGGCGGCGCAGACTGCAAAGGAAGGAAGCTGGGGGGGAAGTGGGCGCTACACTCGGCCAGAGTCGGACACGCCTTCCAGCGCGCGGCACCCAGGGGTGGTGTCAACCAGTCCTATCCATTGGCAAGTGCCCTTGCTCAGTACCAATGTCGGGCTGCCGTGCACGTCAGCCATCCGTAGCGGTACGCCTTGATCGGCGGCGCAGACTGCAAAGGAAGAACGCAGGGGGGAAGTGGGCGCTACACTCGTCCAGAGTCGTACACGCCTTCCAGCGCGCGGCACCCAGGGGTGGTGTCAACCAGTCCTATCCATTGGCAAGTGCCCTTGCTCAGTACCAATGTCGGGCTGCCGTGCACGTCAGCCATCCGTAGCGGTACGCCTTGATCGGCGGCGCAGACTGCAAAGGAAGGAAGCTGGGGGGGAAGTGGGCGCTACACTCGGCCAGAGTCGGACACGCCTTCCAGCGCGCGGCACCCAGGGGTGGTGTCAACCAGTCCTATCCATTGGCAAGTGCCCTTGCTCAGTACCAATGTCGGGCTGCCGTGCACGTCAGCCATCCGTAGCGGCACGCCTTGATCGGCGGCGCAGACTGCAAAGAAAGGAAGCAGGGGGAAGTGGGCGCTACACTCGGCCAGAGTCGTACACGCCTTCCAGCGCGCGGCACCCAGGGGTGGTGTCAACCAGTGCCTTTCAGTGCCACACGCCCTTGCTCAGTAATATTGTCGGGCTGCCGTGCACGTCAGCCATCCGTAGCGGTACGCCTTGATCGGCGGCGCAGACTGCAAAGGAAGAACGCAGGGGGGAAGTGGGCGCTACACTCGGCCAGAGTCGTACACGCCTTCCAGCGCGCGGCACCCAGGGGTGGTGTCAACCAGTGCCTTTCAGTGCCACACGCCCTTGCTCCGTACCAATGTCGGGCTGCCGTGCACGTCAGCCATCCGTAGCGGTACGCCTTGATCGGTGGCGCAGACTGCAAAGGAAGGAAGCTGGGGGGGAAGTGGGCGCTACACTCGGCCAGAGTCGGACACGCCTTCCAGCGCGCGGCACCCAGGGGTGGTGTCAACCAGTCCTATCCATTGGCAAGTGCCCTTGCTCAGTACCAATGTCGGGCTGCCGTGCACGTCAGCCATCCGTAGCGGTACGCCTTGATCGGCGGCGCAGACTGCAAAGGAAGGAAGCTGGGGGAAGGTGGGCGGTACACTCGGCCAGAGTCGGACACGCCTTCCAGCGCGCGGCACCCAGGGGTGGTGTCAACCAGTCCTATCCATTGGCAAGTGCCCTTGCTCAGTACCAATGTCGGGCTGCCGTGCACGTCAGCCATCCGTAGCGGCACGCCTTGATCGGCGGCGCAGACTGCAAAGAAAGGAAGCAGGGGGGAAGTGGGCGCTACACTCGGCCAGAGTCGTACACGCCTTCCAGCGCGCGGCACCCAGGGGTGGTGTCAACCAGTGCCTTTCAGTGCCACACGCCCTTGCTCAGTAACAATTGTCGGGCTGCCGTGCACGTCAGCCATCCGTAGCGGTACGCCTTGATCGGCGGCGCAGACTGCAAAGGAAGAACGCAGGGGGGAAGTGGGCGCTACACTCGGCCAGAGTCGTACACGCCTTCCAGCGCGCGGCACCCAGGGGTGGTGTCAACCAGTGCCTTTCAGTGCCACACGCCCTTGCTCAGTACCAATGTCGGGCTGCCGTGCACGTCAGCCATCCGTAGCGGTACGCCTTGATCGGCGGCGCAGACTGCAAAGGAAGGAAGCTGGGGGGGAAGTGGGCGCTACACTCGGCCAGAGTCGGACACGCCTTCCAGCGCGCGGCACCCAGGGGTGGTGTCAACCAGTCCTATCCATTGGCAAGTGCCCTTGCTCAGTACCAATGTCGGGCTGCCGTGCACGTCAGCCATCCGTAGCGGCACGCCTTGATCGGCGGCGCAGACTGCAAAGGAAGAACGCAGGGGGGAAGTGGGCGCTACACTCGGCCAGAGTCGTACACGCCTTCCAGCGCGCGGCACCCAGGGGTGGTGTCAACCAGTCCTATCCATTGGCAAGTGCCCTTGCTCAGTACCAATGTCGGGCTGCCGTGCACGTCAGCCATCCGTAGCGGTACGCCTTGATCGGCGGCGCAGACTGCAAAGGAAGGAAGCTGGGGGAAGGTGGGCGGTACACTCGGCCAGAGTCGGACACGCCTTCCAGCGCGCGGCACCCAGGGGTGGTGTCAACCAGTCCTATCCATTGGCAAGTGCCCTTGCTCAGTACCAATGTCGGGCTGCCGTGCACGTCAGCCATCCGTAGCGGCACGCCTTGATCGGCGGCGCAGACTGCAAAGAAAGGAAGCAGGGGGAAGTGGGCGCTACACTCGGCCAGAGTCGTACACGCCTTCCAGCGCGCGGCACCCAGGGGTGGTGTCAACCAGTGCCTTTCAGTGCCACACGCCCTTGCTCAGTAACATTGTCGGGCTGCCGTGCACGTCAGCCATCCGTAGCGGTACGCCTTGATCGGCGGCGCAGACTGCAAAGGAAGAACGCAGGGGGGAAGTGGGCGCTACACTCGGCCAGAGTCGTACACGCCTTCCAGCGCGCGGCACCCAGGGGTGGTGTCAACCAGTCCTATCCATTGGCAAGTGCCCTTGCTCAGTACCAATGTCGGGCTGCCGTGCACGTCAGCCATCCGTAGCGGTACGCCTTGATCGGCGGCGCAGACTGCAAAGGAAGAACGCAGGGGGGAAGTGGGCGGTACACTCGGCCAGAGTCGTACACGCCTTCCAGCGCGCGGCACCCAGGGGTGGTGTCAACCAGTCCTATCCATTGGCAAGTGCCCTTGCTCAGTACCAATGTCGGGCTGCCGTGCACGTCAGCCATCCGTAGCGGCACGCCTTGATCGGCGGCGCAGACTGCAAAGAAAGGAAGCAGGGGGGAAGTGGGCGCTACACTCGGCCAGAGTCGTACACGCCTTCCAGCGCGCGGCACCCAGGGGTGGTGTCAACCAGTGCCTTTCAGTGCCACACGCCCTTGCTCAGTAACATTGTCGGGCTGCCGTGCACGTCAGCCATCCGTAGCGGTACGCCTTGATCGGCGGCGCAGACTGCAAAGGAAGAACGCAGGGGGGAAGTGGGCGCTACACTCGGCCAGAGTCGTACACGCCTTCCAGCGCGCGGCACCCAGGGGTGGTGTCAACCAGTGCCTTTCAGTGCCACACGCCCTTGCTCAGTAACAATGTCGGGCTGCCGTGCACGTCAGCCATCCGTAGCGGTACGCCTTGATCGGCGGCGCAGACTGCAAAGGAAGGAAGCTGGGGGGGAAGTGGGCGCTACACTCGGCCAGAGTCGGACACGCCTTCCAGCGCGCGGCACCCAGGGGTGGTGTCAACCAGTCCTATCCATTGGCAAGTGCCCTTGCTCAGTACCAATGTCGGGCTGCCGTGCACGTCAGCCATCCGTAGCGGCACGCCTTGATCGGCGGCGCAGACTGCAAAGGAAGAACGCAGGGGGGAAGTGGGCGCTACACTCGGCCAGAGTCGTACACGCCTTCCAGCGCGCGGCACCCAGGGGTGGTGTCAACCAGTCCTATCCATTGGCAAGTGCCCTTGCTCAGTACCAATGTCGGGCTGCCGTGCACGTCAGCCATCCGTAGCGGTACGCCTTGATCGGCGGCGCAGACTGCAAAGGAAGGAAGCTGGGGGAAGGTGGGCGGTACACTCGGCCAGAGTCGGACACGCCTTCCAGCGCGCGGCACCCAGGGGTGGTGTCAACCAGTCCTATCCATTGGCAAGTGCCCTTGCTCAGTACCAATGTCGGGCTGCCGTGCACGTCAGCCATCCGTAGCGGCACGCCTTGATCGGCGGCGCAGACTGCAAAGAAAGGAAGCAGGGGGAAGTGGGCGCTACACTCGGCCAGAGTCGTACACGCCTTCCAGCGCGCGGCACCCAGGGGTGGTGTCAACCAGTGCCTTTCAGTGCCACACGCCCTTGCTCAGTAACATTGTCGGGCTGCCGTGCACGTCAGCCATCCGTAGCGGTACGCCTTGATCGGCGGCGCAGACTGCAAAGGAAGAACGCAGGGGGGAAGTGGGCGCTACACTCGGCCAGAGTCGTACACGCCTTCCAGCGCGCGGCACCCAGGGGTGGTGTCAACCAGTCCTATCCATTGGCAAGTGCCCTTGCTCAGTACCAATGTCGGGCTGCCGTGCACGTCAGCCATCCGTAGCGGTACGCCTTGATCGGCGGCGCAGACTGCAAAGGAAGAACGCAGGGGGGAAGTGGGCGCTGGTAGGACAAGGCATGGACGAGAACTGGCATGCCCCATTTGTGATAAACTAAAAGCGTGCGCCTGCATTCACCGTGATCCCATTGTTCCCCTGCTGTCTGACATTCCTGACAGCCATTCTTGGTGACGGCGACTCAAAACTCGATGCGACCGCAATGGCTTCCGCCCCTCCCCCTGGGGGGGAAGGGGCAAGCCAACGTACGCATGCATGCGCCGTGATCCCATCCATCCGCTGGTTGGACCCGCAGTCCGGCTCAGCTGTGCGCAGATGTTACATTACTCAATGTGCCGCCCTTGACGACCCCCCCCCCGTAGCTCGCACCTTCGCGCCATCAACAGACAACTGAAACCGTCGCCCACATGTAACTGGCACGCATTGATCGCGTGGATGCAAAGACGGATGAGCATGACAAGTGGGTTCTACACGACACGCGTGTTCCAGCGTGCAGCTCACCAAATGCACAACATATAATACAGGGGTCAATATGTACAGCTTCACGCGTCATCATTGAAGTCAAGGTAGCTGCGGTCAATTGGAGGCTCCTGACCAGAGGCGGTGACTCTGGCCGAGTGTAGCGCCCACTTCCCCCCAGCTTCCTTCCTTTTGCAGTCTGCGCCGCCGATCAAGGCGTACCGCTACGGATGGCTGACGTGCACGGCAGCCCGACAATGTTACGGAGCAAGGGCGTGTGGCACTGAAAGGCACTGGTTGACACCACCCCTGGGTGCCGCGCGCTGGAAGGCATGTCCGACTCTGGCCGAGTGTACCGCCCACTTCCCCCCAGCTTCCTTCCTTTGCAGTCTGCGCCGCCGATCAAGGCGTACCGCTACGGATGGCTGACGTACACGGCAGCCCGACATTGGTACTGAGCAAGGGCACTTGCCAATGGATAGTACTGGTTGACACCACCCCTGGGTGCCGCGCGCTGGAAGGCATGTCCGACTCTGGCCGAGTGTAGCGCCCACTTCCCCCCCAGCTTCCTTCCTTTGCAGTCTGCGCCGCCGATCAAGGCGTACCGCTACGGATGGCTGACGTGCACGGCAGCCCGACATTGGTACTGAGCAAGGGCACTTGCCAATGGATAGGACTGGTTGACACCACCCCTGGGTGCCGCGCGCTGGAAGGCGTGTCCGACTCTGGCCGAGTGTACCGCCCACTTCCCCCCAGCTTCCTTCCTTTGCAGTCTGCGCCGCTGATCAAGGCGTACCGCTACGGATGGCTGACGTGCACGGCAGCCCGACATTGGTACTGAGCAAGGGCACTTGCCAATGGATAGGACTGGTTGACACCACCCCTGGGTGCCGCGCGCTGGAAGGCGTGTACGACTCTGGCCGAGTGTAGCGCCCACTTCCCCCCAGCTTCCTTCCTTTTGCAGTCTGCGCCGCCGATCAAGGCGTGCCGCTACGGATGGCTGACGTGCACGGCAGCCCGACATTGGTACTGAGCAAGGGCACTTGCCAATGGATAGGACTGGTTGACACCACCCCTGGGTGCCGCGCGCTGGAAGGCGTGTCCGACTCTGGCCGAGTGTACCGCCCACTTCCCCCCAGCTTCCTTCCTTTGCAGTCTGCGCCGCTGATCAAGGCGTACCGCTACGGATGGCTGAAGTGCACGGCAGCGCGGCACTGGTGCCGAGTAAGGGCGCTTGGCAATGGAAAGAACTGGGTGACACAACCCCTGGGTGCCGCGCGCTGGAACGCGTGTCCGACTCTGGCCGAGTGTCCGTCCTTTCCCCTGCGTTCTTTCCTTGCAGTCTGCGCCGCCGATCAAGGCGTGCCACTACGGATGGCTGAAGTGCACGGCAGCGCGGCACTGGTGCCGAGTAAGGGCGCTTGGCAATGGAAAGGACTGGGTGACACAACCCCTGGGTGCCGCGCGCTGGAAGACGTGTCCGACTCTGGCCGAGTGTCCGTCCTTTCCCCCCAGCTTCCTTCCTTTGCAGTCTGCGCCGCTGATCAAGGCGTACCGCTACGGATGGCTGACGTGCACGGCAGCGCGGCACTGGTGCCGAGTAAGGGCGCTTGGCAATGGAAAGGACTGGGTGACACAACCCCTGGGTGCCGCGCGCTGGAAGGCGTGTCCGACTCTGGCCGAGTGTCCGTCCTTTCCCCTGCGTTCTTTCCTTGCAGTCTGCGCCGCCGATCAAGGCGTACCGCTACGGATGGCTGAAGTGCACGGCAGCGCGGCACTGGTGCCGAGTAAGGGCGCTTGGCAATGGAAAGGACTGGGTGACACAACCCCTGGGTGCCGCGCGCTGGAAGACGTGTCCGACTCTGGCCGAGTGTCCGTCCTTTCCCCTGCGTTCTTTCCTTGCAGTCTGCGCCGCCGATCAAGGCGTGCGGCTACGGATGGCTGAAGTGCACGGCAGCGCGGCACTGGTGCCGAGTAAGGGCGCTTGGCAATGGAAAGGACTGGGTGACACAACCCCTGGGTGCCGCGCGCTGGAAGACGTGTCCGACTCTGGCCGAGTGTCCGTCCTTTCCCCTGCGTTCTTTCCTTGCAGTCTGCGCCGCCGATCAAGGCGTGCCGCTACGGATGGCTGAAGTGCACGGCAGCGCGGCACTGGTGCCGAGTAAGGGCGCTTGGCAATGGAAAGGACTGGGTGACACAACCCCTGGGTGCCGCGCGCTGGAAGACGTGTCCGACTCTGGCCGAGTGTCCGTCCTTTCCCCTGCGTTCTTTCCTTGCAGTCTGCGCCGCCGATCAAGGCGTGCCGCTACGGATGGCTGAAGTGCACGGCAGCGCGGCACTGGTGCCGAGTAAGGGCGCTTGGCAATGGAAAGGACTGGGTGACACAACCCCTGGGTGCCGCGCGCTGGAAGACGTGTCCGACTCTGGCCGAGTGTCCGTCCTTTCCCCTGCGTTCTTTCCTTGCAGTCTGCGCCGCCGATCAAGGCGTGCGGCTACGGATGGCTGAAGTGCACGGCAGCGCGGCACTGGTGCCGAGTAAGGGCGCTTGGCAATGGAAAGGACTGGGTGACACAACCCCTGGGTGCCGCGCGCTGGAAGACGTGTCCGACTCTGGCCGAGTGTCCGTCCTTTCCCCTGCGTTCTTTCCTTGCAGTCTGCGCCGCCGATCAAGGCGTGCGGCTACGGATGGCTGAAGTGCACGGCAGCGCGGCACTGGTGCCGAGTAAGGGCGCTTGGCAATGGAAAGGACTGGGTGACACAACCCCTGGGTGCATCGCGCTGGAAGACGTGTCCGACTCTGGCCGAGTGTCCGTCCTTTCCCCTGCGTTCTTTCCTTGCAGTCTGCGCCACCGATCAAGGCGTGCCGCTACGGATGGCTGAAGTGCACGACAGCGCGGCACTGGTGCCGAGTAAGGGCGCTTGGCAATGGAAAGGACTGGGTGACACAACCCCTGGGTGCCGCGCGCTGGAAGACGTGTCCGACTCTGGCCGAGTGTCCGTCCTTTCCCCTGCGTTCTTTCCTTGCAGTCTGCACCGCCGATCAAGGCGTGCCGCTACGGATGGCTGAAGTGCACGACAGCGCGGCACTGGTGCCGAGTAAGGGCGCTTGGCAATGGAAAGGACTGGGTGACACAACCCCTGGGTGCCGCGCGCTGGAAGACGTGTCCGACTCTGGCCGAGTGTCCGTCCTTTCCCCTGCGTTCTTTCCTTGCAGTCTGCGCCGCCGATCAAGGCGTGCGGCTACGGATGGCTGAAGTGCACGGCAGCGCGGCACTGGTGCCGAGTAAGGGCGCTTGGCAATGGAAAGGACTGGGTGACACAACCCCTGGGTGCCGCGCGCTGGAAGACGTGTCCGACTCTGGCCGAGTGTCCGTCCTTTCCCCTGCGTTCTTTCCTTGCAGTCTGCGCCGCCGATCAAGGCGTGCCGCTACGGATGGCTGACGTGCACGGCAGCCCGACATTGGTACTGAGCAAGGGCACTTGCCAATGGATAGGACTGGTTGACACCACCCCTGGGTGCCGCGCGCTGGAAGGCGTGTCCGACTCTGGCCGAGTGTACCGCCCACTTCCCCCCAGCTTCCTTCCTTTGCAGTCTGCGCCGCTGATCAAGGCGTACCGCTACGGATGGCTGACGTGCACGGCAGCGCGGCACTGGTGCCGAGTAAGGGCACTTGCCAATGGATAGGACTGGTTGACACAACCCCTGGGTGCCGCGCGCTGGAAGACGTGTCCGACTCTGGCCGAGTGTCCGTCCTTTCCCCTGCGTTCTTTCCTTGCAGTCTGCGCCGCCGATCAAGGCGTGCGGCTACGGATGGCTGAAGTGCACGGCAGCGCGGCACTGGTGCCGAGTAAGGGCGCTTGGCAATGGAAAGGACTGGGTGACACAACCCCTGGGTGCCGCGCGCTGGAAGACGTGTCCGACTCTGGCCGAGTGTCCGTCCTTTCCCCTGCGTTCTTTCCTTGCAGTCTGCACCGCCGATCAAGGCGTGCCGCTACGGATGGCTGAAGTGCACGGCAGCGCGGCACTGGTGCCGAGTAAGGGCGCTTGGCAATGGAAAGGACTGGGTGACACAACCCCTGGGTGCCGCGCGCTGGAAGACGTGTCCGACTCTGGCCGAGTGTCCGTCCTTTCCCCTGCGTTCTTTCCTTGCAGTCTGCACCGCCGATCAAGGCGTGCCGCTACGGATGGCTGAAGTGCACGACAGCGCGGCACTGGTGCCGAGTAAGGGCGCTTGGCAATGGAAAGGACTGGGTGACACAACCCCTGGGTGCCGCGCGCTGGAAGACGTGTCCGACTCTGGCCGAGTGTCCGTCCTTTCCCCTGCGTTCTTTCCTTGCAGTCTGCGCCGCCGATCAAGGCGTGCCGCTACGGATGGCTGAAGTGCACGGCAGCGCGGCACTGGTGCCGAGTAAGGGCGCTTGGCAATGGAAAGGACTGGGTGACACAACCCCTGGGTGCCGCGCGCTGGAAGACGTGTCCGACTCTGGCCGAGTGTCCGTCCTTTCCCCTGCGTTCTTTCCTTGCAGTCTGCGCCGCCGATCAAGGCGTGCCGCTACGGATGGCTGAGTGCACGGCAGCGCGGCACTGGTGCCGAGTAAGGGCGCTTGGCAATGCAAAGGACTGGGTGACACAACCCCTGGGTGCCGCGCGCTGGAAGACGTGTCCGACTCTGGCCGAGTGTCCGTCCTTTCCCCTGCGTTCTTTCCTTGCAGTCTGCGCCGCTGATCAAGGCGTGCCACTACGGATGGCTGAAGTGCACGGCAGCGCGGCACTGGTGCCGAGTAAGGGCGCTTGGCAATGGAAAGGACTGGGTGACACAACCCCTGGGTGCCGCGCGCTGGAAGACGTGTCCGACTCTGGCCGAGTGTCCGTCCTTTCCCCTGCGTTCTTTCCTTGCAGTCTGCAGCCGCCGATCAAGGCGTGCCGCTACGGATGGCTGAAGTGCACGGCAGCGCGGCACTGGTGCCGAGTAAGGGCGCTTGGCAATGGAAAGGACTGGGTGACACAACCCCTGGGTGCCGCGCGCTGGAAGACGTGTCCGACTCTGGCCGAGTGTCCGTCCTTTTCCCCTGCGTTCTTTCCTTGCAGTCTGCGCCGCCGATCAAGGCGTGCCGCTACGGATGGCTGAAGTGCACGGCAGCGCGGCACTGGTGCCGAGTAAGGGCGCTTGGCAATGCAAAGGACTGGGTGACACAACCCCTGGGTGCCGCGCGCTGGAAGGACGTGTCCGACTCTGGCCGAGTGTCCGTCCTTTCCCCTGCGTTCTTTCCTTGCAGTCTGCGCCGCTGATCAAGGCGTGCCACTACGGATGGCTGAAGTGCACGGCCAGCGCGGCACTGGTGCCGAGTAAGGGCGCTTGGCAATGGAAAGGACTGGGTGACACAACCCCTGGGTGCCGCGCGCTGGAAGACGTGTCCGACTCTGGGCCGAGTGTCCGTCCTTTCCCCTGCGTTCTTTCCTTGCAGTCTGCACCGCCGATCAAGGCGTGCGGCTACGGATGGCTGAAGTGCACGGCAGCGCGGCACTGGTGCCGAGTAAGGGCGCTTGGCAATGGAAAGGACTGGGTGACACAACCCCTGGGTGCCGCGCGCTGGAAGACGTGTCCGACTCTGGCCGAGTGTCCGTCCTTTCCCCTGCGTTCTTTCCTTGCAGTCTGCGCCGCCGATCAAGGCGTGCGGCTACGGATGGCTGAAGTGCACGGCAGCGCGGCACTGGTGCCGAGTAAGGGCGCTTGGCAATGGAAAGGACTGGGTGACACAACCCCTGGGTGCCGCGCGCTGGAAGGCGTGTCCGACTCTGGCCGAGTGTCCGTCCTTTCCCCTGCGTTCTTTCCTTGCAGTCTGCGCCGCCGATCAAGGCGTGCGGCTACGGATGGCTGAAGTGCACGGCAGCGCGGCACTGGTGCCGAGTAAGGGCGCTTGGCAATGGAAAGGACTGGGTGACACAACCCCTGGGTGCCGCGCGCTGGAAGACGTGTCCGACTCTGGCCGAGTGTCCGTCCTTTCCCCTGCGTTCTTTCCTTGCAGTCTGCGCCGCCGATCAAGGCGTGCCGCTACGGATGGCTGAAGTGCACGGCAGCGCGGCACTGGTGCCGAGTAAGGGCGCTTGGCAATGGAAAGGACTGGGTGACACAACCCCTGGGTGCCGCGCGCTGGAAGACGTGTCCGACTCTGGCCGAGTGTCCGTCCTTTCCCCTGCGTTCTTTCCTTGCAGTCTGCGCCGCCGATCAAGGCGTGCCGCTACGGATGGCTGAAGTGCACGGCAGCGCGGCACTGGTGCCGAGTAAGGGCGCTTGGCAATGGAAAGGACTGGGTGACACAACCCCTGGGTGCCGCGCGCTGGAAGACGTGTCCGACTCTGGCCGAGTGTCCGTCCTTTCCCCTGCGTTCTTTCCTTGCAGTCTGCGCCGCCGATCAAGGCGTGCGGCTACGGATGGCTGAAGTGCACGGCAGCGCGGCACTGGTGCCGAGTAAGGGCGCTTGGCAATGGAAAGGACTGGGTGACACAACCCCTGGGTGCCGCGCGCTGGAAGACGTGTCCGACTCTGGCCGAGTGTCCGTCCTTTCCCCTGCGTTCTTTCCTTGCAGTCTGCACCGCCGATCAAGGCGTGCGGCTACGGATGGCTGAAGTGCACGGCAGCGCGGCACTGGTGCCGAGTAAGGGCGCTTGGCAATGGAAAGAACTGGGTGACACAACCCCTGGGTGCCGCGCGCTGGAACGCGTGTCCGACTCTGGCCGAGTGTCCGTCCTTTCCCCTGCGTTCTTTCCTTGCAGTCTGCGCCGCCGATCAAGGCGTGCGGCTACGGATGGCTGAAGTGCACGGCAGCGCGGCACTGGTGCCGAGTAAGGGCGCTTGGCAATGGAAAGGACTGGGTGACACAA
The DNA here is from genome assembly GCA_016834605.1 of Chlamydomonas incerta. Lineage (NCBI taxonomy): Eukaryota > Viridiplantae > Chlorophyta > Chlorophyceae > Chlamydomonadales > Chlamydomonadaceae > Chlamydomonas > Chlamydomonas incerta. The sequence goes on along the minus strand of JAEHOC010000160.1, from coordinate 45,039 downwards.
CCCCTGGGTGCCGCGCGCTGGAAGACGTGTCCGACTCTGGCCGAGTGTCCGTCCTTTCCCCCCAGCTTCCTTCCTTGCAGTCTGCGCCGCCGATCAAGGCGTGCCACTACGGATGGCTGAAGTGCACGGCAGCGCGGCACTGGTGCCGAGTAAGGGCGCTTGGCAATGGAAAGGACTGGGTGACACAACCCCTGGGTGCCGCGCGCTGGAAGACGTGTCCGACTCTGGCCGAGTGTCCGTCCTTTCCCCTGCGTTCTTTCCTTGCAGTCTGCGCCGCCGATCAAGGCGTGCCGCTACGGATGGCTGAAGTGCACGGCAGCGCGGCACTGGTGCCGAGTAAGGGCGCTTGGCAATGGAAAGGACTGGGTGACACAACCCCTGGGTGCCGCGCGCTGGAAGACGTGTCCGACTCTGGCCGAGTGTCCGTCCTTTCCCCTGCGTTCTTTCCTTTGCAGTCTGCGCCGCCGATCAAGGCGTACCGCTACGGATGGCTGACGTGCACGGCAGCGCGGCACTGGTGCCGAGTAAGGGCGCTTGGCAATGGAAAGGACTGGTTGACACAACCCCTGGGTGCCGCGCGCTGGAAGACGTGTCCGACTCTGGCCGAGTGTCCGTCCTTTCCCCTGCGTTCTTTCCTTGCAGTCTGCACCGCCGATCAAGGCGTGCGGCTACGGATGGCTGAAGTGCACGGCAGCGCGGCACTGGTGCCGAGTAAGGGCGCTTGGCAATGGAAAGGACTGGGTGACACAACCCCTGGGTGCCGCGCGCTGGAAGACGTGTCCGACTCTGGCCGAGTGTCCGTCCTTTCCCCTGCGTTCTTTCCTTGCAGTCTGCGCCGCCGATCAAGGCGTGCGGCTACGGATGGCTGAAGTGCACGGCAGCGCGGCACTGGTGCCGAGTAAGGGCGCTTGGCAATGGAAAGGACTGGGTGACACAACCCCTGGGTGCCGCGCGCTGGAAGGCGTGTCCGACTCTGGCCGAGTGTCCGTCCTTTCCCCTGCGTTCTTTCCTTGCAGTCTGCGCCGCCGATCAAGGCGTGCCACTACGGATGGCTGAAGTGCACGGCAGCGCGGCACTGGTGCCGAGTAAGGGCGCTTGGCAATGGAAAGGACTGGGTGACACAACCCCTGGGTGCCGCGCGCTGGAAGACGTGTCCGACTCTGGCCGAGTGTCCGTCCTTTCCCCTGCGTTCTTTCCTTGCAGTCTGCGCCGCCGATCAAGGCGTGCCACTACGGATGGCTGAAGTGCACGGCAGCGCGGCACTGGTGCCGAGTAAGGGCGCTTGGCAATGGAAAGGACTGGGTGACACAACCCCTGGGTGCCGCGCGCTGGAAGACGTGTCCGACTCTGGCCGAGTGTCCGTCCTTTCCCCTGCGTTCTTTCCTTTGCAGTCTGCGCCGCCGATCAAGGCGTACCGCTACGGATGGCTGACGTGCACGGCAGCGCGGCACTGGTGCCGAGTAAGGGCACTTGCCAATGGAAAGGACTGGTTGACACAACCCCTGGGTGCCGCGCGCTGGAAGACGTGTCCGACTCTGGCCGAGTGTCCGTCCTTTCCCCTGCGTTCTTTCCTTGCAGTCTGCGCCGCCGATCAAGGCGTGCCGCTACGGATGGCTGAAGTGCACGGCAGCGCGGCACTGGTGCCGAGTAAGGGCGCTTGGCAATGCAAAGGACTGGGTGACACAACCCCTGGGTGCCGCGCGCTGGAAGACGTGTCCGACTCTGGCCGAGTGTCCGTCCTTTCCCCTGCGTTCTTTCCTTGCAGTCTGCACCGCTGATCAAGGCGTACCGCTACGGATGGCTGAAGTGCACGGCAGCGCGGCGCGGCACTGGTGCCGAGTAAGGGCGCTTGGCAATGGAAAGGACTGGGTGACACAACCCCTGGGTGCCGCGCGCTGGAAGACGTGTCCGACTCTGGCCGAGTGTCCGTCCTTTCCCCTGCGTTCTTTCCTTGCAGTCTGCGCCGCCGATCAAGGCGTGCCGCTACGGATGGCTGAAGTGCACGGCAGCGCGGCACTGGTGCCGAGTAAGGGCGCTTGGCAATGGAAAGGACTGGGTGACACAACCCCTGGGTGCCGCGCGCTGGAAGACGTGTCCGACTCTGGCCGAGTGTGCCTGGTTAGCCTGCAGCCATGCCAACTCCCCACCAGGGCCAAACCCTGGCATGAACAAACATCGTACCGTGCCCCCCCCCACGCATACCACTTATAGCATGCTTGGGTATGGATTGGGGCATGCCCAGGCGCTCATTGGCGGTGTTGCGGCGGGCGGGGCAGCTGGGAGAGGGGTCATGGTGTGCCTGGTTAGCCTGCAGCCATGCCAACTCCCCACCAGGGCCAAACCCTGGCATGAACAAACATCGTACCGTGCCCCCCCCACGCACACACCCGCTTATAGCATGCTTGGATATGGATTTGGGAATGCCCAGGCGTTCATTGGCGGTGTTGCGGCGGGCGGGGCAGCTGGGAGAGGGGTCATGGTGTGCCTGGTTAGCCTGCAGCCATGCCAACTCCCCACCAGGGCCACACCCTGGCATGAACAAACATCGTACCGTGCCCCCCCCCACGCACACACCCGCTTATAGCATGCTTGGATATGGATTTGGGAATGCCCAGGCGTTCATTGGCGGTGTTGCGGCGGGCGGGGCAGCTGGGAGAGGGGTCATGGTGTGCCTGGTTAGCCTGCAGCCATGCCAACTCCCCACCAGGGCCAAACCCTGGCACGAACAAACATCGTACCGTGCCCCCCCCCACGCACACACCCGCTTATAGCATGCTTGGATATGGATTCGGGCATGCCCAGGCGTTCATTGGCGGTGTTGCGGCGGGCGGGGCAGCTGGGAGAGGGGTCATGGTGTGCCTGGTTAGCCTGCAGCCATGCCAACTCCCCACCAGGGCCAAACCCTGGCATGAACAAACATCGTACCGTGCCCCCCCCCCCCCACGCACACACCCGCTTATAGCATGCTTGGATATGGATTTGGGAATGCCCAGGCGTTCATTGGCGGTGTTGCGGCGGGCGGGGCAGCTGGGAGAGGGGTCATGGTGTGCCTGGTTAGCCTGCAGCGCAGAGTAGGCTGTCGGCGCTGCAGGTGGCGCGCCCCTGAGGATTAGAACAGGGCGTCCGTACTATTAGGTGCTCGCTAGCTCGTGAGCTGCGTCAGCAGGTTCCTCCTGTAACCAATGCAATCTGCAGCCATGCCAACTCCCCACCAGGGCCAAACCCTGGCATGAACAAACATCGTACCGTGCCCCCCCCCCCCCCCACGCACACACCCGCTTATAGCATGCTTGGATATGGATTCGGGCATGCCCAGGCGTTCATTGGCGGTGTTGCGGCGGGCGGGGCAGCTGGGAGAGGGGTCATGGTGTGCCTGGTTAGCCTGCAGCCATGCCAACTCCCCACCAGGGCCAAACCCTGGCACGAACAAACATCGTACCGTGCCCCCCCCCACGCACACACCCGCTTATAGCATGCTTGGGTATGGATTGGGGCATGCCCAGGCGTTCATTGGCAGTGTTGCGGCGGGCGGGGCAGCTGGGAGAGGGGTCATGGTGTGCCTGGTTAGCCTGCAGCGCAGAGTAGGCTGTCGGCGCTGCAGGTGGCGCGCCCCTGAGGATTAGAACAGGGCGTCCGTACTAGTAGGTGCTCGCTAGCTCGTGAGCTGCGTCAGCAGGTCCCTCCTGTAACCAATGCAATCTGCAGCCATGCCAACTCCCCACCAGGGCCAAACCCTGGCATGAACAAACATCGTACCGTGCCCCCCCCCCCACGCACACACCCGCTAATAGCATGCTTGGATATGGATTTGGGAATGCCCAGGCGTTCATTGGCGGTGTTGCGGCGGGCGGGGCAGCTGGGAGAGGGGTCATGGTGTGCCTGGTTAGCCTGCAGCCATGCCAACTCCCCACCAGGGCCAAACCCTGGCATGAACAAACATCGTACCGTGCCCCCCCCCCCACGCATACCACTTATAGCATGCTTGGGTATGGATTGGGGCATGCCCAGGCGCTCATTGGCGGTGTTGCGGCGGGCGGGGCAGCTGGGAGAGGGGTCATGGTGTGCCTGGTTAGCATGCAGCCATGCCAACTCCCCACCAGGGCCAAACCCTGGCATGAACAAACATCGTACCGTGCCCCCCCCCCCCCCCACGCATACCACTTATAGCATGCTTGGATATGGATTGGGGCATGCCCAGGCGTTCATTGGCCGTGTTGCGGCGGGCGGGGCAGCTGGGAGAGGGGTCATGGTGTGCCTGGTTAGCCTGCAGCCATGCCAACTCCCCACCAGGGCCAAACCCTGGCATGAACAAACATCGTACCGTGCCCCCCCCCCCCACGCATACCACTTATAGCATGCTTGGATATGGATTCGGGCATGCCCAGGCGTTCATTGGCGGTGTTGCGGCGGGCGGGGCAGCTGGGAGAGGGTTCATGGTGTGCCTGGTTAGCCTGCAGCCATGCCAACTCCCCACCAGGGCCAAACCCTGGCATGAACAAACATCGTACCGTGCCCCCCCCCCACGCACACACCCGCTTATAGCATGCTTGGATATGGATTTGGGAATGCCCAGGCGTTCATTGGCGGTGTTGCGGCGGGCGGGGCAGCTGGGAGAGGGGTCATGGTGTGCCTGGTTAGCCTGCAGCCATGCCAACTCCCCACCAGGGCCAAACCCTGGCATGAACAAACATCGTACCGTGCCCCCCCCCACGCACACACCCGCTTATAGCATGCTTGGATATGGATTTGGGAATGCCCAGGCGTTCATTGGCGGTGTTGCGGCGGGCGGGGCAGCTGGGAGAGGGGTCATGGTGTGCCTGGTTAGCCTGCAGCCATGCCAACTCCCCACCAGGGCCAAACCCTGGCATGAACAAACATCGTACCGTGCCCCCCCCCCACGCACACACCCGCTTATAGCATGCTTGGATATGGATTCGGGCATGCCCAGGCGTTCATTGGCGGTGTTGCGGCGGGCGGGGCAGCTGGGAGAGGGGTCATGGTGTGCCTGGTTAGCCTGCAGCCATGCCAACTCCCCACCAGGGCCAAACCCTGGCACGAACAAACATCGTACCGTGCCCCCCCCCCCACGCACACACCCGCTTATAGCATGCTTGGGTATGGATTGGGGCATGCCCAGGCGTTCATTGGCAGTGTTGCGGCGGGCGGGGCAGCTGGGAGAGGGGTCATGGTGTGCCTGGTTAGCCTGCAGCGCAGAGTAGGCTGTCGGCGCTGCAGGTGGCGCGCCCCTGAGGATTAGAACAGGGCGTCCGTACTAGTAGGTGCTCGCTAGCTCGTGAGCTGCGTCAGCAGGTCCCTCCTGTAACCAATGCAATCTGCAGCCATGCCAACTCCCCACCAGGGCCAAACCCTGGCATGAACAAACATCGTACCGTGCCCCCCCCCCCACGCACACACCCGCTAATAGCATGCTTGGATATGGATTTGGGAATGCCCAGGCGTTCATTGGCGGTGTTGCGGCGGGCGGGGCAGCTGGGAGAGGGGTCATGGTGTGCCTGGTTAGCCTGCAGCCATGCCAACTCCCCACCAGGGCCAAACCCTGGCATGAACAAACATCGTACCGTGCCCCCCCCCCACGCATACCACTTATAGCATGCTTGGATATGGATTGGGGCAAGCCCAGGCGTTCATTGGCGGTGTTGCGGCGGGCGGGGCAGCTGGGAGAGGGGTCATGGTGTGCCTGGTTAGCCTGCAGCGCAGAGTAGGCTGTCGGCGCTGCAGGTGGCGCGCCCCTGAGGATTAGAACAGGGCGTCCGTACTAGTAGGTGCTCGCTAGCTCGTAAGCTGCGTCAGCAGGTCCCTCCTGTAACCAATGCAATCTGCAGCCATGCCAACTCCCCACCAGGGCCAAACCCTGGCATGAACAAACATCGTACCGTCCCCCCCCCCCCCACGCACACACCCGCTTATAGCATGCTTGGATATGGATTTGGGAATGCCCAGGCGTTCATTGGCGGTGTTGCGGCGGGCGGGGCAGCTGGGAGAGGGGTCATGGTGTGCCTGGTTAGCCTGCAGCCATGCCAACTCCCCACCAGGGCCAAACCCTGGCATGAACAAACATCGTACCGTGCCACCCCCCACGCACACACCCGCTTATAGCATGCTTGGGTATGGATTGGGGCATGCCCAGGCGTTCATTGGCAGTGTTGCGGCGGGCGGGGCAGCTGGGAGAGGGGTCATGGTGTGCCTGGTTAGCCTGCAGCGCAGAGTAGGCTGTCGGCGCTGCAGGTGGCGCGCCCCTGAGGATTAGAACAGGGCGTCCGTACTAGTAGGTGCTCGCTAGCTCGTGAGCTGCGTCAGCAGGTTCCTCCTGTAACCAATGCAATCTGCAGCCATGCCAACTCCCCACCAGGGCCAAACCCTGGCATGAACAAACATCGTACCGTGCCCCCCCCCCCCACGCACACACCCGCTAATAGCATGCTTGGATATGGATTTGGGAATGCCCAGGCGTTCATTGGCGGTGTTGCGGCGGGCGGGGCAGCTGGGAGAGGGGTCATGGTGTGCCTGGTTAGCCTGCAGCCATGCCAACTTCCCACCAGGGCCAAACCCTGGCATGAACAAACATCGTACCGTGCCACCCCCCACGCACACACCCGCTTATAGCATGCTTGGGTATGGATTGGGGCATGCCCAGGCGTTCATTGGCAGTGTTGCGGCGGGCGGGGCAGCTGGGAGAGGGGTCATGGTGTGCCTGGTTAGCCTGCAGCGCAGAGTAGGCTGTCGGCGCTGCAGGTGGCGCGCCCCTGAGGATTAGAACAGGGCGTCCGTACTAGTAGGTGCTCGCTAGCTCGTGAGCTGCGTCAGCAGGTTCCTCCTGTAACCAATGCAATCTGCAGCCATGCCAACTCCCCACCAGGGCCAAACCCTGGCATGAACAAACATCGTACCGTGCCCCCCCCCCCACGCACACACCCGCTAATAGCATGCTTGGATATGGATTTGGGAATGCCCAGGCGTTCATTGGCGGTGTTGCGGCGGGCGGGGCAGCTGGGAGAGGGGTCATGGTGTGCCTGGTTAGCCTGCAGCGCAGAGTAGGCTGTCGGCGCTGCAGGTGGCGCGCCCCTGAGGATTAGAACAGGGCGTCCGTACTAGTAGGTGCTCGCTAGCTCGTGAGCTGCGTCAGCAGGTTCCTCCTGTAACCAATGCAATCTGCAGCCATGCCAACTCCCCACCAGGGCCAAACCCTGGCATGAACAAACATCGTACCGTGCCCCCCCCCCACGCACACACCCGCTAATAGCATGCTTGGATATGGATTTGGGAATGCCCAGGCGTTCATTGGCGGTGTTGCGGCGGGCGGGGCAGCTGGGAGAGGGGTCATGGTGTGCCTGGTTAGCCTGCAGCCATGCCAACTCCCCACCAGGGCCAAACCCTGGCATGAACAAACATCGTACCGTGCCCCCCCCCCCCACGCATACCACTTATAGCATGCTTGGATATGGATTGGGGCAAGCCCAGGCGTTCATTGGCGGTGTTGCGGCGGGCGGGGCAGCTGGGAGAGGGGTCATGGTGTGCCTGGTTAGCCTGCAGCGCAGAGTAGGCTGTCGGCGCTGCAGGTGGCGCGCCCCTGAGGATTAGAACAGGGCGTCCGTACTAGTAGGTGCTCGCTAGCTCGTAAGCTGCGTCAGCAGGTCCCTCCTGTAACCAATGCAATCTGCAGCCATGCCAACTCCCCACCAGGGCCAAACCCTGGCATGAACAAACATCGTACCGTCCCCCCCCCCACGCACACACCCGCTTATAGCATGCTTGGATATGGATTTGGGAATGCCCAGGCGTTCATTGGCGGTGTTGCGGCGGGCGGGGCAGCTGGGAGAGGGGTCATGGTGTGCCTGGTTAGCCTGCAGCCATGCCAACTCCCCACCAGGGCCAAACCCTGGCATGAACAAACATCGTACCGTGCCACCCCCCACGCACACACCCGCTTATAGCATGCTTGGGTATGGATTGGGGCATGCCCAGGCGTTCATTGGCAGTGTTGCGGCGGGCGGGGCAGCTGGGAGAGGGGTCATGGTGTGCCTGGTTAGCCTGCAGCGCAGAGTAGGCTGTCGGCGCTGCAGGTGGCGCGCCCCTGAGGATAAGAACAGGGCGTCCGTACTATTAGGTGCTCGCTAGCTCGTGAGCTGCGTCAGCAGGTTCCTCCTGTAACCAATGCAATCTGCAGCCATGCCAACTCCCCACCAGGGCCAAACCCTGGCATGAACAAACATCGTACCGTGCCCCCCCCCACGCACACACCCGCTAATAGCATGCTTGGATATGGATTTGGGAATGCCCAGGCGTTCATTGGCGGTGTTGCGGCGGGCGGGGCAGCTGGGAGAGGGGTCATGGTGTGCCTGGTTAGCCTGCAGCCATGCCAACTCCCCACCAGGGCCAAACCCTGGCATGAACAAACATCGTACCGTGCCACCCCCCACGCACACACCCGCTTATAGCATGCTTGGGTATGGATTGGGGCATGCCCAGGCGTTCATTGGCAGTGTTGCGGCGGGCGGGGCAGCTGGGAGAGGGGTCATGGTGTGCCTGGTTAGCCTGCAGCGCAGAGTAGGCTGTCGGCGCTGCAGGTGGCGCGCCCCTGAGGATTAGAACAGGGCGTCCGTACTAGTAGGTGCTCGCTAGCTCGTGAGCTGCGTCAGCAGGTTCCTCCTGTAACCAATGCAATCTGCAGCCATGCCAACTCCCCACCAGGGCCAAACCCTGGCATGAACAAACATCGTACCGTGCCCCCCCCCCCCCCACGCACACACCCGCTAATAGCATGCTTGGATATGGATTTGGGAATGCCCAGGCGTTCATTGGCGGTGTTGCGGCGGGCGGGGCAGCTGGGAGAGGGGTCATGGTGTGCCTGGTTAGCCTGCAGCGCAGAGTAGGCTGTCGGCGCTGCAGGTGGCGCGCCCCTGAGGATTAGAACAGGGCGTCCGTACTAGTAGGTGCTCGCTAGCTCGTGAGCTGCGTCAGCAGGTTCCTCCTGTAACCAATGCAATCTGCAGCCATGCCAACTCCCCACCAGGGCCAAACCCTGGCATGAACAAACATCGTACCGTGCCCCCCCCCCACGCACACACCCGCTAATAGCATGCTTGGATATGGATTTGGGAATGCCCAGGCGTTCATTGGCGGTGTTGCGGCGGGCGGGGCAGCTGGGAGAGGGGTCATGGTGTGCCTGGTTAGCCTGCAGCCATGCCAACTCCCCACCAGGGCCAAACCCTGGCATGAACAAACATCGTACCGTGCCCCCCCCCCCCACGCATACCACTTATAGCATGCTTGGATATGGATTGGGGCAAGCCCAGGCGTTCATTGGCGGTGTTGCGGCGGGCGGGGCAGCTGGGAGAGGGGTCATGGTGTGCCTGGTTAGCCTGCAGCGCAGAGTAGGCTGTCGGCGCTGCAGGTAGCGCGCCCCTGAGGTCTAGAGCAGGGCGTCCGTACTAGTACGTGCTCGCTGGCTCGTAAGCTGCGTCAGCAGGTCCCTCCTGTAACCAATGCAATCTGCAGCCATGCCAACTCCCCACCAGGGCCAAACCCTGGCATGAACAAACATCGTACCGTCCCCCCCCCCACGCACACAACCGCTTATAGCATGCTTGGATATGGATTTGGGAATGCCCAGGCGTTCATTGGCGGTGTTGCGGCGGGCGGGGCAGCTGGGAGAGGGGGCATGGTGTGCCTGGTTAGCCTGCAGCCATGCCAACTCCCCACCAGGGCCAAACCCTGGCATGAACAAACATCGTACCGTGCCCCCCCCCCCACGCACACACCCGCTAATAGCATGCTTGGATATGGATTTGGGAATGCCCAGGCGTTCATTGGCGGTGTTGCGGCGGGCGGGGCAGCTGGGAGAGGGGGCATGGTGTGCCTGGTTAGCCTGCAGCCATGCCAACTCCCCACCAGGGCCAAACCCTGGCATGAACAAACATCGTACCGTGCCCCCCCCCCCACGCATACCACTTATAGCATGCTTGGATATGGATTGGGGCAAGCCCAGGCGTTCATTGGCGGTGTTGCGGCGGGCGGGGCAGCTGGGAGAGGGGTCATGGTGTGCCTGGTTAGCCTGCAGCGCAGAGTAGGCTGTCGGCGCTGCAGGTGGCGCGCCCCTGAGGATTAGAACAGGGCGTCCGTACTAGTAGGTGCTCGCTAGCTCGTGAGCTGCGTCAGCAGGTCCCTCCTGTAACCAATGCAATCTGCAGCCATGCCAACTCCCCACCAGGGCCAAACCCTGGCATGAACAAACATCGTACCGTGCCCCCCCCCCACGCACACACCCGCTAATAGCATGCTTGGATATGGATTTGGGAATGCCCAGGCGTTCATTGGCGGTGTTGCGGCGGGCGGGGCAGCTGGGAGAGGGGTCATGGTGTGCCTGGTTAGCCTGCAGCCATGCCAACTCCCCACCAGGGCCAAACCCTGGCATGAACAAACATCGTACCGTGCCACCCCCCCACGCATACCACTTATAGCATGCTTGGATATGGATTGGGGCAAGCCCAGGCGTTCATTGGCGGTGTTGCGGCGGGCGGGGCAGCTGGGAGAGGGGTCATGGTGTGCCTGGTTAGCCTGCAGCGCAGAGTAGGCTGTCGGCGCTGCAGGTAGCGCGCCCCTGAGGTCTAGAGCAGGGCGTCCGTACTAGTAGGTGCTCGCTAGCTCGTAAGCTGCGTCAGCAGGTCCCTCCTGTAACCAATGCAATCTGCAGCCATGCCAACTCCCCACCAGGGCCAAACCCTGGCATGAACAAACATCGTACCGTGCCCCCCCCCCCACGCACACACCCGCTAATAGCATGCTTGGATATGGATTTGGGAATGCCCAGGCGTTCATTGGCGGTGTTGCGGCGGGCGGGGCAGCTGGGAGAGGGGTCATGGTGTGCCTGGTTAGCCTGCAGCCATGCCAACTCCCCACCAGGGCCAAACCCTGGCATGAACAAACATCGTACCGTGCCACCCCCCACGCACACACCCGCTTATAGCATGCTTGGGTATGGATTGGGGCATGCCCAGGCGTTCATTGGCAGTGTTGCGGCGGGCGGGGCAGCTGGGAGAGGGGTCATGGTGTGCCTGGTTAGCCTGCAGCGCAGAGTAGGCTGTCGGCGCTGCAGGTGGCGCGCCCCTGAGGATTAGAACAGGGCGTCCGTACTATTAGGTGCTCGCTAGCTCGTGAGCTGCGTCAGCAGGTTCCTCCTGTAACCAATGCAATCTGCAGCCATGCCAACTCCCCACCAGGGCCAAACCCTGGCATGAACAAACATCGTACCGTGCCCCCCCCCACGCACACACCCGCTAATAGCATGCTTGGATATGGATTTGGGAATGCCCAGGCGTTCATTGGCGGTGTTGCGGCGGGCGGGGCAGCTGGGAGAGGGGTCATGGTGTGCCTGGTTAGCCTGCAGCCATGCCAACTCCCCACCAGGGCCAAACCCTGGCATGAACAAACATCGTACCGTGCCACCCCCCACGCACACACCCGCTTATAGCATGCTTGGGTATGGATTGGGGCATGCCCAGGCGTTCATTGGCAGTGTTGCGGCGGGCGGGGCAGCTGGGAGAGGGGTCATGGTGTGCCTGGTTAGCCTGCAGCGCAGAGTAGGCTGTCGGCGCTGCAGGTGGCGCGCCCCTGAGGATTAGAACAGGGCGTCCGTACTAGTAGGTGCTCGCTAGCTCGTGAGCTGCGTCAGCAGGTTCCTCCTGTAACCAATGCAATCTGCAGCCATGCCAACTCCCCACCAGGGCCAAACCCTGGCATGAACAAACATCGTACCGTGCCCCCCCCCCCCCACGCACACACCCGCTAATAGCATGCTTGGATATGGATTTGGGAATGCCCAGGCGTTCATTGGCGGTGTTGCGGCGGGCGGGGCAGCTGGGAGAGGGGTCATGGTGTGCCTGGTTAGCCTGCAGCGCAGAGTAGGCTGTCGGCGCTGCAGGTGGCGCGCCCCTGAGGATTAGAACAGGGCGTCCGTACTAGTAGGTGCTCGCTAGCTCGTGAGCTGCGTCAGCAGGTTCCTCCTGTAACCAATGCAATCTGCAGCCATGCCAACTCCCCACCAGGGCCAAACCCTGGCATGAACAAACATCGTACCGTGCCCCCCCCCCACGCACACACCCGCTAATAGCATGCTTGGATATGGATTTGGGAATGCCCAGGCGTTCATTGGCGGTGTTGCGGCGGGCGGGGCAGCTGGGAGAGGGGTCATGGTGTGCCTGGTTAGCCTGCAGCCATGCCAACTCCCCACCAGGGCCAAACCCTGGCATGAACAAACATCGTACCGTGCCCCCCCCCCACGCATACCACTTATAGCATGCTTGGATATGGATTGGGGCAAGCCCAGGCGTTCATTGGCGGTGTTGCGGCGGGCGGGGCAGCTGGGAGAGGGGTCATGGTGTGCCTGGTTAGCCTGCAGCGCAGAGTAGGCTGTCGGCGCTGCAGGTAGCGCGCCCCTGAGGTCTAGAGCAGGGCGTCCGTACTAGTACGTGCTCGCTGGCTCGTAAGCTGCGTCAGCAGGTCCCTCCTGTAACCAATGCAATCTGCAGCCATGCCAACTCCCCACCAGGGCCAAACCCTGGCATGAACAAACATCGTACCGTCCCCCCCCCCCACGCACACAACCGCTTATAGCATGCTTGGATATGGATTTGGGAATGCCCAGGCGTTCATTGGCGGTGTTGCGGCGGGCGGGGCAGCTGGGAGAGGGGGCATGGTGTGCCTGGTTAGCCTGCAGCCATGCCAACTCCCCACCAGGGCCAAACCCTGGCATGAACAAACATCGTACCGTGCCCCCCCCCCCACGCACACACCCGCTAATAGCATGCTTGGATATGGATTTGGGAATGCCCAGGCGTTCATTGGCGGTGTTGCGGCGGGCGGGGCAGCTGGGAGAGGGGGCATGGTGTGCCTGGTTAGCCTGCAGCCATGCCAACTCCCCACCAGGGCCAAACCCTGGCATGAACAAACATCGTACCGTGCCCCCCCCCCCACGCATACCACTTATAGCATGCTTGGATATGGATTGGGGCAAGCCCAGGCGTTCATTGGCGGTGTTGCGGCGGGCGGGGCAGCTGGGAGAGGGGTCATGGTGTGCCTGGTTAGCCTGCAGCGCAGAGTAGGCTGTCGGCGCTGCAGGTGGCGCGCCCCTGAGGATTAGAACAGGGCGTCCGTACTAGTAGGTGCTCGCTAGCTCGTGAGCTGCGTCAGCAGGTCCCTCCTGTAACCAATGCAATCTGCAGCCATGCCAACTCCCCACCAGGGCCAAACCCTGGCATGAACAAACATCGTACCGTGCCCCCCCCCCACGCACACACCCGCTAATAGCATGCTTGGATATGGATTTGGGAATGCCCAGGCGTTCATTGGCGGTGTTGCGGCGGGCGGGGCAGCTGGGAGAGGGGTCATGGTGTGCCTGGTTAGCCTGCAGCCATGCCAACTCCCCACCAGGGCCAAACCCTGGCATGAACAAACATCGTACCGTGCCCCCCCCCCACGCATACCACTTATAGCATGCTTGGATATGGATTGGGGCAAGCCCAGGCGTTCATTGGCGGTGTTGCGGCGGGCGGGGCAGCTGGGAGAGGGGTCATGGTGTGCCTGGTTAGCCTGCAGCGCAGAGTAGGCTGTCGGCGCTGCAGGTAGCGCGCCCCTGAGGTCTAGAGCAGGGCGTCCGTACTAGTACGTGCTCGCTGGCTCGTAAGCTGCGTCAGCAGGTCCCTCCTGTAACCAATGCAATCTGCAGCCATGCCAACTCCCCACCAGGGCCAAACCCTGGCATGAACAAACATCGAACCGTCCCCCCCCCCCACGCACACACCCGCTTATAGCATGCTTGGATATGGATTTGGGAATGCCCAGGCGTTCATTGGCGGTGTTGCGGCGGGCGGGGCAGCTGGGAGAGGGGTCATGGTGTGCCTGGTTAGCCTGCAGCCATGCCAACTCACCACCAGGGCCAAACCCTGGCATGAACAAACATCGTACCGTGCCCCCCCCCACGCACACACCCGCTTATAGCATGCTTGGGTATGGATTGGGGCATGCCCAGGCGTTCATTGGCAGTGTTGCGGCGGGCGGGGCAGCTGGGAGAGGGGTCATGGTGTGCCTGGTTAGCCTGCAGCGCAGAGTAGGCTGTCGGCGCTGCAGGTGGCGCGCCCCTGAGGATTAGAACAGGGCGTCCGTACTAGTAGGTGCTCGCTAGCTCGTGAGCTGCGTCAGCAGGTCCCTCCTGTAACCAATGCAATCTGCAGCCATGCCAACTCCCCACCAGGGCCAAACCCTGGCATGAACAAACATCGTACCGTGCCCCCCCCCCACGCACACACCCGCTAATAGCATGCTTGGATATGGATTTGGGAATGCCCAGGCGTTCATTGGCGGTGTTGCGGCGGGCGGGGCAGCTGGGAGAGGGGTCATGGTGTGCCTGGTTAGCCTGCAGCCATGCCAACTCCCCACCAGGGCCAAACCCTGGCATGAACAAACATCGTACCGTGCCCCCCCCCCCCACGCACACACCCGCTAATAGCATGCTTGGATATGGATTTGGGAATGCCCAGGCGTTCATTGGCGGTGTTGCGGCGGGCGGGGCAGCTGGGAGAGGGGTCATGGTGTGCCTGGTTAGCCTGCAGCGCAGAGTAGGCTGTCGGCGCTGCAGGTGGCGCGCCCCTGAGGATTAGAACAGGGCGTCCGTACTATTAGGTGCTCGCTAGCTCGTGAGCTGCGTCAGCAGGTCCCTCCTGTAACCAATGCAATCTGCAGCCATGCCAACTCCCCACCAGGGCCAAACCCTGGCATGAACAAACATCGTACCGTGCCCCCCCCCCACGCACACACCCGCTAATAGCATGCTTGGATATGGATTTGGGAATGCCCAGGCGTTCATTGGCGGTGTTGCGGCGGGCGGGGCAGCTGGGAGAGGGGGCATGGTGTGCCTGGTTAGCCTGCAGCCATGCCAACTCCCCACCAGGGCCAAACCCTGGCATGAACAAACATCGTACCGTGCCCCCCCCCCCCACGCATACCACTTATAGCATGCTTGGATATGGATTGGGGCAAGCCCAGGCGTTCATTGGCGGTGTTGCGGCGGGCGGGGCAGCTGGGAGAGGGGTCATGGTGTGCCTGGTTAGCCTGCAGCGCAGAGTAGGCTGTCGGCGCTGCAGGTAGCGCGCCCCTGAGGATTAGAACAGGGCGTCCGTACTAGTACGTGCTCGCTGGCTCGTAAGCTGCGTCAGCAGGTCCCTCCTGTAACCAATGCAATCTGCAGCCATGCCAACTCCCCACCAGGGCCAAACCCTGGCATGAACAAACATCGTACCGTGCCCCCCCCCCCACGCACACACCCGCTAATAGCATGCTTGGATATGGATTTGGGAATGCCCAGGCGTTCATTGGCGGTGTTGCGGCGGGCGGGGCAGCTGGGAGAGGGGTCATGGTGTGCCTGGTTAGCCTGCAGCCATGCCAACTCCCCACCAGGGCCAAACCCTGGCATGAACAAACATCGTACCGTGCCCCCCCCCCCACGCATACCACTTATAGCATGCTTGGATATGGATTGGGGCAAGCCCAGGCGTTCATTGGCGGTGTTGCGGCGGGCGGGGCAGCTGGGAGAGGGGTCATGGTGTGCCTGGTTAGCCTGCAGCGCAGAGTAGGCTGTCGGCGCTGCAGGTAGCGCGCCCCTGAGGTCTAGAGCAGGGCGTCCGTACTAGTACGTGCTCGCTGGCTCGTAAGCTGCGTCAGCAGGTCCCTCCTGTAACCAATGCAATCTGCAGCCATGCCAACTCCCCACCAGGGCCAAACCCTGGCATGAACAAACATCGAACCGTCCCCCCCCCCCCACGCACACACCCGCTTATAGCATGCTTGGATATGGATTTGGGAATGCCCAGGCGTTCATTGGCGGTGTTGCGGCGGGCGGGGCAGCTGGGAGAGGGGTCATGGTGTGCCTGGTTAGCCTGCAGCCATGCCAACTCCCCACCAGGGCCAAACCCTGGCATGAACAAACATCGTACCGTGCCCCCCCCCACGCACACACCCGCTTATAGCATGCTTGGGTATGGATTGGGGCATGCCCAGGCGTTCATTGGCAGTGTTGCGGCGGGCGGGGCAGCTGGGAGAGGGGTCATGGTGTGCCTGGTTAGCCTGCAGCGCAGAGTAGGCTGTCGGCGCTGCAGGTGGCGCGCCCCTGAGGATTAGAACAGGGCGTCCGTACTAGTAGGTGCTCGCTAGCTCGTGAGCTGCGTCAGCAGGTCCCTCCTGTAACCAATGCAATCTGCAGCCATGCCAACTCCCCACCAGGGCCAAACCCTGGCATGAACAAACATCGTACCGTGCCCCCCCCCACGCACACACCCGCTAGTAGCATGCTTGGATATGGATTTGGGAATGCCCAGGCGTTCATTGGCGGTGTTGCGGCGGGCGGGGCAGCTGGGAGAGGGGTCATGGTGTGCCTGGTTAGCCTGCAGCCATGCCAACTCCCCACCAGGGCCAAACCCTGGCATGAACAAACATCGTACCGTGCCCCCCCCCCACGCACACACGCTAATATCATGCTTGGATATGGATTTGGGAATGCCCAGGCGTTCATTGGCGGTGTTGCGGCGGGCGGGGCAGCTGGGAGAGGGGTCATGGTGTGCCTGGTTAGCCTGCAGCGCAGAGTAGGCTGTCGGCGCTGCAGGTGGCGCGCTCCTGAGGATTAGAACAGGGCGTCCGTACTAGTAGGTGCTCGCTAGCTCGTGAGCTGCGTCAGCAGGTCCCTCCTGTAACCAATGCAATCTGCAGCCATGCCAACTCCCCACCAGGGCCAAACCCTGGCATGAACAAACATCGTACCGTGCCCCCCCCCCACGCACACACCCGCTAATAGCATGCTTGGATATGGATTTGGGAATGCCCAGGCGTTCATTGGCGGTGTTGCGGCGGGCGGGGCAGCTGGGAGAGGGGGCATGGTGTGCCTGGTTAGCCTGCAGCCATGCCAACTCCCCACCAGGGCCAAACCCTGGCATGAACAAACATCGTACCGTGCCCCCCCCCCCACGCATACCACTTATAGCATGCTTGGATATGGATTGGGGCAAGCCCAGGCGTTCATTGGCGGTGTTGCGGCGGGCGGGGCAGCTGGGAGAGGGGTCATGGTGTGCCTGGTTAGCCTGCAGCGCAGAGTAGGCTGTCGGCGCTGCAGGTGGCGCGCCCCTGAGGATTAGAACAGGGCGTCCGTACTAGTAGGTGCTCGCTAGCTCGTAAGCTGCGTCAGCAGGTCCCTCCTGTAACCAATGCAATCTGCAGCCATGCCAACTCCCCACCAGGGCCAAACCCTGGCATGAACAAACATCGTACCGTCCCCCCCCCCACGCACACACCCGCTTATAGCATGCTTGGATATGGATTGGGGCAAGCCCAGGCGTTCATTGGCGGTGTTGCGGCGGGCGGGGCAGCTGGGAGAGGGGTCATGGTGTGCCTGGTTAGCCTGCAGCGCAGAGTAGGCTGTCGGCGCTGCAGGTGGCGCGCCCCTGAGGATTAGAACAGGGCGTCCGTACTAGTAGGTGCTCGCTAGCTCGTGAGCTGCGTCAGCAGGTCCCTCCTGTAACCAATGCAATCTGCAGCCATGCCAACTCCCCACCAGGGCCAAACCCTGGCATGAACAAACATCGTACCGTGCCCCCCCCCCCACGCACACACCCGCTAATAGCATGCTTGGATATGGATTTGGGAATGCCCAGGCGTTCATTGGCGGTGTTGCGGCGGGCGGGGCAGCTGGGAGAGGGGGCATGGTGTGCCTGGTTAGCCTGCAGCCATGCCAACTCCCCACCAGGGCCAAACCCTGGCATGAACAAACATCGTACCGTGCCCCCCCCCCCCACGCATACCACTTATAGAATGCTTGGATATGTATTGGGGCAAGCCCAGGCGTTCATTGGCGGTGTTGCGGCGGGCGGGGCAGCTGGGAGAGGGGTCATGGTGTGCCTGGTTAGCCTGCAGCGCAGAGTAGGCTGTCGGCGCTGCAGGTAGCGCGCCCCTGAGGTCTAGAGCAGGGCGTCCGTACTAGTACGTGCTCGCTGGCTCGTAAGCTGCGTCAGCAGGTCCCTCCTGTAACCAATGCAATCTGCAGCCATGCCAACTCCCCACCAGGGCCAAACCCTGGCATGAACAAACATCGTACCGTCCCCCCCCCCCACGCACACACCCGCTTATAGCATGCTTGGATATGGATTTGGGAATGCCCAGGCGTTCATTGGCGGTGTTGCGGCGGGCGGGGCAGCTGGGAGAGGGGTCATGGTGTGCCTGGTTAGCCTGCAGCGCAGAGTAGGCTGTCGGCGCTGCAGGTGGCGCGCCCCTGAGGATTAGAACAGGGCGTCCGTACTAGTAGGTGCTCGCTAGCTCGTGAGCTGCGTCAGCAGGTCCCTCCTGTAACCAATGCAATCTGCAGCCATGCCAACTCCCCACCAGGGCCAAACCCTGGCATGAACAAACATCGTACCGTGCCCCCCCCCCCACGCACACACCCGCTAGTAGCATGCTTGGATATGGATTTGGGAATGCCCAGGCGTTCATTGGCGGTGTTGCGGCGGGCGGGGCAGCTGGGAGAGGGGTCATGGTGTGCCTGGTTAGCCTGCAGCCATGCCAACTCCCCACCAGGGCCAAACCCTGGCACGAACAAACATCGTACCGTGCCCCCCCGGGCGTCCGGGCTGGCAGCGATGTGGGGAGCCGTACGCGGCCCGCACGCTGCCTGCCGCATCCTATCGCCACTAACCGCCCCCATGCCGTTGGCGCCTGCGTCTTAACCCGTTCTGACGCCCCCACCTTTCTCTTTTGCCACCCGGGCTCGTGCGTGATATCCTTTGTGCTGTCCATACCCTTTACATTCCGCCGATACGCCTCGGCCCTTTCACTGTGCCCCGCCCTTTCGAACCTCGCCTTTCCCCTTAACCGCATGTCGCTCGTCTGGCCCGGCGCTTGCTGCCTGGCGCCGGGGTCATCTTCCTGGTCGCCAGGTAAGTCGTGTGTTTTGCATTTGCGTGGTTGCGTGTCCGTCTCTGCTGTGCGCGAGCCGAGCCTGGGTGGCAGTTCGTCGACGGCGCGCCGACCTCGCCCCGTCTACACTCTCCGCCCCGAAACGCAAGAGTATACCGTTACCCTGTATTGCCGCAAACTGCACCTGCCTGTCCCTTGTCTAGTTTCGCTTGGGTTTAGATTGGACTGGTGTTCACAACCCCCCCCCCCCCACGCACACACCCGCTTATAGCATGCTTGGGTATGGATTGGGGCATGCCCAGGCGGCCATTGGCCGCGTCCGTCACTGGCGGCACCGCTGCCTGGGGCGCCACGCAGGCCCACAGCTGCTGCAGCCACGTCCTCGCCTGCGCATACGCTGGACACTCCAGGAAGATGTGCGTCAGGCTGGCCCACGCCCGCGGGCCAGGTGGCCCGCAGGCGGGGTAATGACAGTGCGCCCCCAACCCCCCACACCCCGTGGTCACCCGTGGCCGAATGCCCTTGCCCGCCCGGTACTGCCCGCAAGGCAGGTAAGCATGTTGCAGCCGGTACACCAGCACCTTTGCCCCCCGACTGCGTGGCTTTCCCACAGCCTCCGCCACGTACCCCGCAGAAGGGACGCATCCGGGGGCGGCGTGCGAGGGTCGCCCTCCACCGCCGCTGCGGCTGCCGCCGCCGCTGTGGCAGGCCCCGTGCTAGACCCCGCCCCGTTCGCCGCCTGCTCCTGCAGCCGCGCGGATCTCCGCGGCCCCTCACCCGACTGCTGGGACGGGGACGCATACGACTGCAGTGCTCTCGCCGGCGTGTTCTGCTGCCCGGCTGCCGCTGAGGTGCGGTGGAGCCAGGGGTCCAGAGCCACCGGGTTATTGTGGAAGTGCTGCGCCGCCGTGGTGGTCAGCTGCGCCGCTGCCCGCTGCCACTCCGTCTCCCGCGCCGCCAGCCGAGACTGTGCCGCTGGCGGGGTCCCCGAGCCCCCCGCCTGCTGCGCTGGCGCCGGGCACGGCATGGCGGCAGGGCGGGCCGGAGCCGGAGGGGCGGCCGGGTTGGCCGCTGTGATGGCCCGCCGCACGTCCCGCACCGTTTTTTTTTTTTGAGGAATCATCCTTACAAGGTTGAACAGGGGCAGACGCACGGCCCCCCTGCTGCCCGAAGACAGCCTGGTCCCTGAGACCAGAACCCTGACAGGGCAAGAAGAGAAGAGAAGAGAAGAAAGCCCAACACACCTAGACACCTAGCTGCTGCGCTGCTCCACACACCAAGCGGCATAAACCGCTATACACCTCAAGCAGCAGCGCCGCGCTACAACCCATATCCCTACTGCCCAGAACAAAAAAAGACAGACAACTGAGCTCTTCAGTTGGCAGGCCCAGAGCTCCTCTTGAGTCTTGTCCAGAGTTCCTCAGTTGGGAGGCCCAGAGCTCAGCTCCATGGGTCTTGAATCTTGTCCAGCAGGCCCAAAGCTCAGCTCCATGGGTCTTGAATCTTGTCCAGCAGGCCCAGAGCTCAGCTCCATGGGTCTTGAATCTTGTCCAGCAGGCCCAGAGCTCAGCTCCATGGGTCTTGAATCTTGTCCAGCAGGCCCAGAGCTCAGCTCCATGGGTCTTGAATCTTGTCCAGCAGGCCCAGAGCTCAGCTCCATGGGTCTTGAATCTTGTCCAGCAGGCCCAGAGCTCAGCTCCATGGGTCTTGAATCTTGTCCAGCAGGCCCAGAGCTCAGCTCCATGGGTCTTGAATCTTGTCCAGCAGGCCCAGAGCTCAGCTCCATGGGTCTTGAATCTTGTCCAGCAGGCCCAGAGCTCAGCTCCATGGGTCTTGAATCTTGTCCAGCAGGCCCAGAGCTCAGCTCCATGGGTCTTGAATCTTGTCCAGCAGGCCCAGAGCTCAGCTCCATGGGTCTTGAATCTTGTCCAGCAGTCCCAGAGCTCAGCTCCATGGGTCTTGAATCTTGTCCAGCAGGCCCAGAGCTCAGCTCCATGGGTCTTGAATCTTGTCCAGCAGGCCCAGAGCTCAGCTCCATGGGTCTTGAATCTTGTCCAGCAGGCCCAGAGCTCAGCTCCATGGGTCTTGAATCTTGTCCAGCAGGCCCAGAGCTCAGCTCCATGGGTCTTGAATCTTTTAAAGGTATTGTTACATGGGGGAACAGCATCTCGTGCTGTGACCAAGCAACTCTGGCAGAAACCGGTCGTAGATCGACCATCACCAGCTGGACTGCCTACTAGTCCGAAACACCTCATCGGTCACCCGAACTACTTGTCGACATAGGCACCCAACTCCGACGTGACAAATCCGACTAAGTCAACCAAAGTCTGAACTCCACTCAAGCCGCGATGATACCTCTATGCCCGGAAATCCGGGGGTCAACCCGGGGATCGAACCCAGGACCTTAAACCCTCTAACGAGAGTGGTGTTAACCAAACCTGACCTTGGTCTTGAATCTTGTCCAGCAGTCCCAGAGCTCAGCTCCATGGGTCTTGAATCTTGTCCAGCAGGCCCAGAGCTCAGCTCCATGGGTCTTGAATCTTGTCCAGCAGGCCCAGAGCTCAGCTCCATGGGTCTTGAATCTTGTCCAGCAGGCCCAGAGCTCAGCTCCATGGGTCTTGAATCTTGTCCAGCAGGCCCAGAGCTCAGCTCCATGGGTCTTGAATCTTGTCCAGCAGGCCCAGAGCTCAGCTCCATGGGTCTTGAATCTTGTCCAGCAGGCCCAGAGCTCAGCTCCATGGGTCTTGAATCTTGTCCAGCAGGCCCAGAGCTCAGCTCCATGGGTCTTGAATCTTGTCCAGCAGGCCCAGAGCTCAGCTCCATGGGTCTTGAATCTTGTCCAGCAGTCCCAGAGCTCAGCTCCATGGGTCTTGAATCTTGTTCAGAGCTCTCCAGCTGGCAGTAAACGCTTTAACCAAACCAAACCAGGCTGGCGAAAGGTGCGGCTCGTGAAGATGTTAAAATGCCGAAAGTGAAGATGTCGCCGAGCTTGTCCACCACGGGCTCAAGGCAACCAGTAAGAAGCGATGAGTATGGAAACATCATCGCTTTAACTGCTTGGGCGAAATAGCAAGGCTTGTGCTCACCGAGATGTTAGAATGCCAAAAACCAGGATGTCGCTGACTCCACGATAGCTGCCACCATGATCGTAATTATACCTCGAGATTGGTAAATAAAAGGACCCATAAGCGGCTGAGGCCTATGGAGCGACGGAGACGAAATGTCGCGCAACTGGCACTGGTTGACCCACTCAAAAACGAGGTCGCCGAGCTCCACGACTGCACAAACATAGTTCCTGGTATCTCAAAAGCAATATTAGAAAGCTGTAATAGCGCTAAGGAGCCCCGGAAGCAAAGAAACTCTTTGGGGCTGTAGCTCAAAGCCACAGCCCCAAAGAATAGATAAAGCAAAAGAGAAGAAGTAAAGTAAAGTAAAGTAAAGTAAAGTCCGTGCCAAGCTGACACCCGCAATCCGGCAGTGCTCCGGGTGCACCACCACCCCAGCCTCCGGCGCCAGGAAGTACGGCGCCCGAGGCCACGCCCCCGCCCGTTCCCCTGGGGCTGCTGCATCGTACGCCGCCCGCTCTTCAAAGGTCCACAGGTGCCGCGGCTTGCGTTGCTGCAGCACACAGGCAGGCTGCCACGCGCCATCCACCGGCGGGGGCAGCGCGCCAGGCCCAGGCTCCAAGAGCCGCCCCGTGTAGTGGACGTAGGACACAGCGCCCGCAGCGTTAGCCACCCACAGCTGGTCCAGGCTAACCCGCCACTGCGGCGGCGCCGCAGGCAGCTGGGCGGCTGGCTGCGGCGGATGCAGCTCCACGCCCGCGCTCCGCACGTGGCCCACCGCGGCCGCCAGCCGGGCAGGTAGCCCCGCTGGCGCCGGCGCGTTGCTGTACACCCACGCCCACGTGGTGGCGGAGTCCGGGCGCACATGGGTAAGCAGCGCCCGGGTGAGCGTCTTCCAGGGTTGCCGGCCTGGCTGGGCAAGCAGGGCGAAAGTCTTAGCTTGCAGGGCAGACAGGAACGCAGGCAGGTCGACGTGGTTGACACCCCCATCCTTGTACGGCAGACAGGCCGTTTCCCGCTTAGGCAGCAGGAGCGGATTCCCGTGCGACACCAGGCTGGCGTCCTCAGCGTGCATGGAGCGCGCAGCAAAGTGGTCCACCAGGCCGGTGAGTTCCTTCAGCTGCGCCGGCGACGGGTTGAGGAAGCTGAAATGGTAGGCCAGCTTCGCCGCCAGCACCTGCTTCGCAATGTGCACACGGCCAACGAGAGTCAGAGACAGGGCAGCCCACAGACGCGCCACAAACGCCATGCCGCGAGCCCGCCGGGTGTACAGGTCCGCTGCAGCCGCATCAGAGTCCCACGACAGAGGCACCCCCAGGTGTGTCACAGCGCCAGTGGTAAACGGCACCCCCGTGTGTGGGCAGGGGCCCGTCAGGTGCGCAAACCTGCCGAGGCCCATGGCCTTGCTCTTGTCCGGATGAACACGGGCGTTGGACGCGCGGCAGAACAGCTGAACTGCCGCCATCAGTACCGGCCCGTCCACCGCCGGGTCGCGCGCCGTGAGGGTCGTGTCGTCAGCGTGGTGGGCGGCAGGCGGCGCCTGCTCGCCGCTGGGCAGCAGGGGCGTGCGGAGTGCCCCTTGCTCCACCTGCCGCCGCAGAAAGGACGTCAGTGGCTGCAGCTGGATGACCCACAGCGGTGGTGAGGCGGTGCTGCCCTGCGGCAAGCCGTTCAGCACTGGGAAGGCGTCAGAGAGCATCCCGTTCACACACATGCGGGCAGAGCCGTTGGCAGTGATCAGGCGGATCCAGCGCAGCATGCGCGGCCCAAAACCCAGTCCCTCCGCGGACGCATACAGCCACTGCCGGTGCACCCGGTCATACGCCTTTTCAATGTCCAAGAAGTACAGCGCACCACCCTGCCGTGGCGTGCCGTCCGCGCCCACGTCCAGGCGCATCCATTCGATCAGGCCTTGGAGGTACAGCGCGTTGTCTCCAATCCAGCGGCCGGTGATGAACGCGGTCTGCAGCTCATCCACAACTGCATCCAGGGCGGGCTGCAGGCGGGCGCTGATGGCCTTGGACACCATCTTGAAGTCGCAGTTGAGCAGCGTGATGGGCCGGTAGGACGCCAGCTCGGCGCGGTCCAGGCTTTTGCCCTTGTAGATGAGGGTGATGATGCCCTCCCGCCAGGAGGCGGGCAGCGCCGCCGCCATTTCGCCGCCATCGTGGGCGTCTGCAGCAGCAGCAAAGGCAGCGGCAGCAGCAGCACACAAGCGCGGACCCAGCAGCGCCCAGAACACCTTGTACACCTCGTACGGGACCCCGTCCGACCCCGGCGCTTTACCATTGGCGGAGCCAGCCAGCGCTGCCATCAGCTCGGTATCACTGATGGCGCCGTCCCCTGACCCCTCTGCAGCGGCCTGAAGATCCGCCGGAACCTTGCGGTCAATGGCCGCCAGAAGCTGTTGCTGCGACGCCGTACAGACCGGCTGCACGCGAAACAGGCCGGTGGGGCTGGTGCCACTGTACATGGCTGTGGCGACTGCGGAGACAGTGTTGCGCGTGCCCGGCCCCGTGAGCGCCACAGGCGCCGGTTGCCCCGGCACCTTCAAGTGCGTGATGGGCTCCTGCGCGCCCGCGGCTGGCTCGTCCGCCTGCCGATGGAACCAGCGAGTGCCCCGCTCCCCATGCTCCTCCATGAGCGCAGCGCGGGCATTGTGGCTGGCCGCTGCAGCAGCGGCCCGCTCCTCCCGCACCGCCAAGTTGGCCATGGCCGCAGCCTGACGCTGCGCGGCGCTGGCACCCGGCCGGTCGGCCAGGGCAGCGGCCGCGTCTGCGGCCAGCACCACGCCATGCAGCCCATCCCGGGTCTGGCGTGCATGCCGACGGTGGATGCTGGTGGCGGCCTCCCGCAAGAAGAACTTGTCCGCCTCCCATTGCGTGCAAGCGCCGTCACCTGTACTGGCCACGGGATTTGCGGCAACGTGCGCCTCCAAGCGCTGCTCAAGCTCCAAACGCAGCGAGGGGTGAAACAGCAGGTACGTGGGGAAGCGCCACTGCTCCCGGTGCGCATGCGGCAGGTCGGGCAAGGACAGGGTGAGCAGCACACCGTGGTGGTCCCCAGGCGCCCCATACGTGCGTGCGACATCCACCACCCACGGCACCGCGGTGGCACTGACATACCACCGATCCAGGCGTGCGGGAGTGGCCGGCTTGGGCGTGGCCGGATGCGTGTAGCCCTTGGCGCCGCCCCGCTTGCTCGCCCATGGGTCCACCAGGCTGAACTGGGCGAGGAGGCTGGCAAGTTGCGGGGCACCTGCAGCACGTGACGGGCTAGGGGCCGCCTCCTGGCTGGCATCGGTGACACAATTCCAGTCCCCACCGACAACAAGCACCCTGTCCGTGGCAAGGTGGGGCTGCAGCCCGGCAAAGAAAGCAGGCTTGTCCGCCACGGCCGTGGGCGCATACACACACACAAAGCGCAGGCGCAGGTGACCCACATCCCAATCCCAACATACCACACGGCCCGCCGCATCCGTTGACGGCGGCTGCAGTACGCAGCCTGGAAGGGACAGCCGACTCAGCGCCAGGACAGCCGTCCCACAGGAGTGGGGCGACGCTGCCGGGCTGGCAGCGAGGCAGTGGCGCCACGGAAGGCCCTTTCCTGGCGCGGGGCGTGAACGGCAGTGCGTGTGAATGCGCATGTAAGCCCTACCCCGAATGTGTGTGCATGCGAGCCCTACCCCGCATTTCACCCGGCAGCCAGAGCAGTACCCCGGCCAGCCCTTTCCTGGCGCGGCACTTGAACGGCAGTGCGTGTGCATGCGAGCCCTACCCCGCATTTCACCCGGCAGCCAGAGCAGTACCCCGGCCAGCCCTTACCTGGTGCGGGGCGTGAACGGCAGTGCGTGTGAATGCGAGCCCTACCCCGCATTTCGCCCGGCAGCCAGAGCGATACCCCGGCCTGCCCTTTCCTGGCACGGCACTTGAACGGCAGTGCGTATGAATGCGAGCCCTACCCCGCATTTCGACCAGCAGCCAGAGCAATACCCCGGCCTGCCCTATCCTGGTGCGAGGCGTGAACGGCAGTGCGTGTGCATGCGAGCCCTACCCCGCATTTCGCCCGGCAGCCAGAGCAGTACCCCAGCCTGCCCTTTCCAGGCACGGTACTTGAACGGCAGTGCGTGTGCATGCGAGCCCTACCCCGCATTTCGCCCGGCAGCCAGAGCAGTACCCCAGCCTGCCCTTTCCTGGAGCGGGGCGTGAACGGCAGTGCGTGTGCATGCGAGCCCTACCCCGCATTTCACCCGGCAGCCAGAGCAGTACCTCGGCCTGCCCTTTCCTGGCGCGGGGCGTGAACGGCAGTGCGTGTGCATGCGAGCCCTACCCCGCATTTCGCCCGGCAGCCAGAGCAGTACCCCGGCCTGCCCTTTCCTGGCGAGGCGTGAACGGCAGTGCGTGTGAATGCGAGCCCTACCCCGCATTTCGCCCGGCAGCCAGAGCGATACCCCGGCCTGCCCTTTCCTGGCGCGGGGCGTGAACGGCAGTGCGTGTGCATGCGAGCCCTACCTCGCATTTCGCCCGGCAGCCAGAGCAGTACCCCGGCCTGCCCTTTCCTGGCACGGTACTTGAACGGCAGTGCGTGTGAATGCGAGCCCTACCCCGCATTTCGCCCGGCAGCCAGAGCAATACCCCGGCCTGCCCTATCCTGGTGCGAGGCGTGAACGGCAGTGCGTGTGCATGCGAGCCCTACCCCGCATTTCGCCCGGCAGCCAGAGCGATACCCCGGCCTGCCCTTTCCTGGTGCGGGGCGTGAACGGCAGTGCGTGTGCATGCGAGCCGTACCCCGCATTTCGCCTGGCAGCCAGAGCGATACCCCGGCCTGCCCGTTCCTGGTGCGGGGCGTGAACGGCAGTGCGTGTGCATGCGAGCCCTACCTCGCATTTCGCCCGGCAGCCAAAGCGATACCCCGGCCTGCCCTTTCCTGGTGCGGGGCGTGAACGGCAGTGCGTGTGAATGCGAGCCCTACCCCGCATTTCGCCCGGCAGCCAGAGCAATACCCCGGCCTGCCCTATCCTGGTGCGAGGCGTGAACGGCAGTGCGTGTGCATGCGAGCCGTACCCCGCATTTCGCCCGGCAGCCAGAGCGATACCCCGGCCTGCCCTTTCCTGGTGCGGGGCGTGAACGGCAGTGCGTGTGCATGCGAGCCGTACCCCGCATTTCGCCTGGCAGCCAGAGCGATACCCCGGCCTGCCCGTTCCTGGTGCGGGGCGTGAACGGCAGTGCGTGTGCATGCGAGCCCTACCTCGCATTTCGCCCGGCAGCCAAAGCGATACCCCGGCCTGCCCTTTCCTGGTGCGGGGCGTGAACGGCAGTGCGTGTGCATGCGAGCCCTACCCCGCATTTCGCCCGGCAGCCAGAGCGATACCCCGGCCTGCCCTTTCCTGGCGCGGCACTTGAACGGCAGTGCGTGTGCATGCGAGCCCTACCCCGCATTTCACCCGGCAGCCAAAGCGATACCCCGGCCTGCCCTTTCCTGGCGCGGGGCGTGAACGGCAGTGCGTGTGAACGCGAGCCCTACCCCGCATTTCGCCCGGCAGCCAGAGCAGTACCCCAGCCTGCCCTTTCCTGGCACGGCACTTGAACGGCAGTGCGTGTGAATGCGAGCCCTACCCCGCATTTCGCCCGGCAGCCAGAGCAATACCCCGGCCTGCCCTATCCTGGTGCGAGGCGTGAACGGCAGTGCGTGTGCATGCGAGCCCTACCCCGCATTTCGCCCAGCAGCCAGAGCGATACCCCAGCCTGCCCTATCCTGGTGCGGGGCGTGAACGGCAGTGCGTGTGCATGCGAGCCGTACCCCGCATTTCGCCTGGCAGCCAGAGCGATACCCCGGCCTGCCCGTTCCTGGTGCGGGGCGTGAACGGCAGTGCGTGTGCATGCGAGCCCTACCCCGCATTTCGCCCGGCAGCCAGAGCAGTACCCCAGCCTGCCCTATCCTGGCACGGTACTTGAACGGCAGTGCGTGTGAATGCGAGCCCTACCTCGCATTTCGCCCGGCAGCCAGAGCAGTACCCCGGCCTGCCCTTTCCTGGCACGGTACTTGAACGGCAGTGCGTGTGAATGCGAGCCCTACCCCGCATTTCGCCCGGCAGCCAAAGCGATACCCCGGCCTGCCCTTTCCTGGTGCGGGGCGTGAACGGCAGTGCGTGTGAATGCGAGCCCTACCCCGCATTTCGCCCGGCAGCCAGAGCGATACCCCGGCCTGCCCTTTCCTGGCGCGGGGCGTGAACGGCAGTGCGTGTGAATGCGAGCCCTACCCCGCATTTCACCCGGCAGCCAAAGCGATACCCCGGCCTGCCCTTTCCTGGCGCGGGGCGTGAACGGCAGTGCGTGTGAATGCGAGCCCTACCCCGCATTTCGCCCGGCAGCCAGAGCAGTACCCCAGCCTGCCCTTTCCTGGCACGGCACTTGAACGGCAGTGCGTGTGAATGCGAGCCCTACCCCGCATTTCGCCCGGCAGCCAGAGCAATACCCCGGCCTGCCCTATCCTGGTGCGAGGCGTGAACGGCAGTGCGTGTGCATGCGAGCCCTACCCCGCATTTCGCCCAGCAGCCAGAGCGATACCCCAGCCTGCCCTTTCCTGGTGCGGGGCGTGAACGGCAGTGCGTGTGCATGCGAGCCGTACCCCGCATTTCGCCTGGCAGCCAGAGCGATACCCCGGCCTGCCCGTTCCTGGTGCGGGGCGTGAACGGCAGTGCGTGTGAATGCGAGCCCTACCCCGCATTTCGCCCGGCAGCCAGAGCGTTCCCCCGGCCTGCCCTTTCCTAGCGCGGCACTTGAACGGCAGTGCGTGTGAATGCGCATGTGAGACCTACCCCGCATTTCGCCCGGCAGCCAGAGACTTCCCCCGGCCTGCCCTTTCCTGGCGCGGCACTTGAACGGCAGTGCGTGTGAATGCGCATGTGAGCCCTACCCCGCATTTCGCCCGGCAGCCACAGCGTTCCCCCGGCCGGCCCTTTCCAGGCGCGGCACTTGAACGGCAGTGCGTGTGCTTGTGAGCCCTACCCCGCATTTCGCCCGGCAGCCAGAGCGTTCCCCCGGCCGGCCCTTTCCTGGCGCGGCACTTGAACGGCAGTGCGTATGAATGCGAGCCCTGTCCCGCATTTCGCCCGGCAGCCAGAGCGTTCCCCCGGCCGGCCCTTTCCTGGCGCGGCACTTGAACGGCAGTGCGAATGTGCTTGCGAGCCCTGCCCCGCATTTCGCCTGGCAGCCAGAGCGTTCCCCCGGCCGGCCCTTTCCTAGCGCCGCACTTGAACGGCAGTGCGTGTGAATGTGCTTGCGAGCCCTACCCCGCATTTCGCCCGGCAGCCACAGCGTTCCCCCGGCCGGCCCTTTCCTGGCGCCGCACTTGAACGGCAGTGCGTATGCTTGTGAGCCCTACCCCGCATTTCGCCCGGCAGCCAGAGCGTTTCCCCGGCCGGCCCTTTCCTGGCGCGGCACTTGAACGGTAGTGCGAAAGTGCTTGCGAGCCCTGCCCCGCATTTCGCCCGGCAGCCAGAGCGTTCCCCCGGCCGGCCCTTTCCTGGCGCGGCACTTGAACGGCAGTGCGTGTGAATGCGCATGTGAGACCTACCCCGCATTTCGCCCGGCAGCCAGAGCGTTCCCCCGGCCGGCCCTTTCCTGGCGCGGCACTCGAACGGCAGTGCGTGTGAATGCGAGCCCTACCCCGCATTTCGCCCGGCAGCCAGAGCGTTCCCCCGGCCGGCCCTTTCCTGGCGCGGCACTTGAACGGCAGTGCGTGTGAATGCGAGCCCTGCCCCGCATTTCGCCCGGCAGCCAGAGCGTTCCCCCGGCCGGCCCTTTCCTGGCGCGGCACTTGAACGGCAGTGCGTGTGAATGCGCTTGCGAGCCCTACCCCGCATTTCGCCCGGCAGCCAGAGCGTTCCCCCGGCCGGCCCTTTCCTGGCGCGGCACTTGAACGGCAGTGCCTGTGCTTGCAAGCCCTACCCCGCATTTCGCCCGGCAGCCACAGCGTTCCCCCGGCCGGTCCTTTCCTAGCGCAGCACTTGAACGGCAGTGCGTGTGCTTGCAAGCCCTGCCCCGCATTTGGCCCGGCAGCCACAGCGTTCCCCCGGCCGGCCCTTTCCTGGCGCCGCACTTGAACGGCAGTGCGTATGCTTGTGAGCCCTACCCCGCATTTCGCCCGGCAGCCAGAGCGTTCCCCCGGCCGGCCCTTTCCTGGCGCCGCACTTGAACGGCAGTGCGTGTGCTTGTGAGCCCTACCCCGCATTTCGCCCGGCAGCCAGAGCGTTCCCCCGGCCGGCCCATTCCTGGCGCGGCACTTGAACGGCAGTGCGTGTGCTTGCAAGCCCTACCCCGCATTTCGCCCGGCAGCCACAGCGTTCCCCCGGCCGGTCCTTTCCTAGCGCGGCACTTGAACGGCAGTGCGTATGAATGCGAGCCCTGCCCCGCATTTGGCCCGGCAGCCACAGCGTTCCCCCGGCCGGCCCTTTCCTGGCGCCGCACTTGAACGGCAGTGCGTGTGCTTGCAAGCCCTACCCCGCATTTCGCCCGGCAGCCAGAGCGTTCCCCCGGCCGGCCCTTTCCTGGCGCCGCACTTGAACGGCAGTGCGTATGCTTGTGAGCCCTACCCCGCATTTCGCCCGGCAGCCACAGCGTTCCCCCGGCCTGCCCATTCCTGGCGCGGCACTTGAACGGCAGTGCGTGTGAATGCGCATGTAAGCCCTACCCCGAATGTCGCCCGGCAGCCAGAGCGTTCCCCCGGCCGGCCCTTTCCTGGCGCCGCACTTGAACGGCAGTGCGTATGCTTGTGAGCCCTACTCCGCATTTCGCCCGGCAGCCACAGCGTTCCCCCGGCCGGCCCTTTCCTGGCGCGGCACTCGAACGGCAGTGCGTATGCTTGTGAGCCCTACCCCGCATTTCGCCCGGCAGCCACAGCGTTCCCCCGGCCTGCCCATTCCTGGCGCGGCACTTGAACGGCAGTGCGTGTGAATGCGCATGTAAGCCCTACCCCGAATGTCGCCCGGCAGCCAGAGCGTTCCCCCGGCCGGCCCTTTCCTGGCGCGGCACTCGAACGGCAGTGCGTGTGAATGCGAGCCCTACCCCGCATTTCGCCCAGCAGCCACAGCGTTCCCCCGGCCGGCCCTTTCCTGGCGCGGCACTTGAACGGCAGTGCGTATGCTTGTGAGCCCTACCCCGCATTTTGCCCGGCAACCAGAGCGTTCCCCCGGCCGGCCCTTTCCTAGCGCGGCACTTGAACGGCAGTGCGTGTGCTTGCAAGCCCTACCCCGCATTTCGCCCGGCAGCCACAGCGTTCCCCCGGCCGGCCCTTTCCTGGCGCGGCACTTGAACGGCAGTGCGTGTGCTTGCAAGCCCTACCCCGCATTTCGCCCGGCAGCCAGAGCGTTCCCCCGGCCGGCCCTTTCCTGGCGCGGTACTTGAACGGGAGTGCGTGTGAATGCGAGCCCTACCCCGCATTTCGCCTGGCAGCCAGAGCGTTCCCCCGGCCGGCCCTTTCCTGGCGCCGCACTTGAACGGCAGTGCGTATGCTTGTGAGCCCTACCCCGCATTTCGCCCGGCAGCCACAGCGTTCCCCCGGCCTGCCCATTCCTGGCGCGGCACTTGAACGGCAGTGCGTGTGAATGCGCATGTAAGCCCTACCCCGAATGTCGCCCGGCAGCCAGAGCGTTCCCCCGGCCGGCCCTTTCCTGGCACGGCACTTGAACGGCAGTGCGTGTGCTTGCAAGCCCTACCCCGCATTTCGCCCGGCAGCCACAGCGTTCCCCCGGCCGGTCCTTTCCTAGCGCGGCACTTGAACGGCAGTGCGTATGAATGCGAGCCCTGCCCCGCATTTGGCCCGGCAGCCACAGCGTTCCCCCGGCCGGCCCTTTCCTGGCGCCGCACTTGAACGGCAGTGCGTATGCTTGTGAGCCCTACCCCGCATTTCGCCCGGCAGCCAGAGCGTTCCCCCGGCCGGCCCTTTCCTGGCGCCGCACTTGAACGGCAGTGCGTATGCTTGTGAGCCCTACCCCGCATTTCGCCCGGCAGCCACAGCGTTCCCCCGGCCTGCCCATTCCTGGCGCGGCACTTGAACGGCAGTGCGTGTGAATGCGCATGTAAGCCCTACCCCGAATGTCGCCCGGCAGCCAGAGCGTTCCCCCGGCCGGCCCTTTCCTGGCGCCGCACTTGAACGGCAGTGCGTATGCTTGTGAGCCCTACTCCGCATTTCGCCCGGCAGCCACAGCGTTCCCCCGGCCGGCCCTTTCCTGGCGCGGCACTCGAACGGCAGTGCGTGTGAATGCGAGCCCTACCCCGCATTTCGCCCGGCAGCCAGAGCGTTCCCCCGGCCGGCCCTTTCCTGGCGCGGCACTTGAACGGCAGTGCGTGTGAATGCGCATGTGAGACCTACCCCGCATTTCGCCCGGCAGCCAGAGCGTTCCCCCGGCCGGCCCTTTCCTGGCGCGGCACTCGAACGGCAGTGCGTGTGAATGCGAGCCCTACCCCGCATTTCGCCCGGCAGCCAGAGCGTTCCCCCGGCCGGCCCTTTCCTGGCGCGGCACTTGAACGGCAGTGCGTGTGAATGCGAGCCCTGCCCCGCATTTCGCCCGGCAGCCAGAGCGTTCCCCCGGCCGGCCCTTTCCTGGCGCGGCACTTGAACGGCAGTGCGTGTGAATGCGCTTGCGAGCCCTACCCCGCATTTCGCCCGGCAGCCAGAGCGTTCCCCCGGCCGGCCCTTTCCTGGCGCCGCACTTGAACGGCAGTGCGTGTGCTTGCAAGCCCTACCCCGCATTTCGCCCGGCAGCCAGAGCGTTCCACCGGCCGGCCCATTCCTAGCGCGGCACTTGAACGGCAGTGCGTATGAATGCGAGCCCTGCCCCGCATTTGGCCCGGCAGCCACAGCGTTCCCCCGGCCGGCCCTTTCCTGGCGCCGCACTTGAACGGCAGTGCGTATGCTTGTGAGCCCTACCCCGCATTTCGCCCGGCAGCCACAGCGTTCCCCCGGCCGGCCCTTTCCTGGCGCCGCACTTGAACGGCAGTGCGTGTGCTTGTGAGCCCTACCCCGCATTTCGCCCGGCAGCCAGAGCGTTCCCCCGGCCGGCCCATTCCTGGCGCGGCACTTGAACGGCAGTGCGTGTGCTTGCAAGCCCTACCCCGCATTTCGCCCGGCAGCCACAGCGTTCCCCCGGCCGGTCCTTTCCTAGCGCGGCACTTGAACGGCAGTGCGTATGAATGCGAGCCCTGCCCCGCATTTGGCCCGGCAGCCAGAGCGTTCCCCCGGCCGGCCCTTTCCTGGCGCCGCACTTGAACGGCAGTGCGTATGCTTGTGAGCCCTACCCCGCATTTCGCCCGGCAGCCAGAGCGTTCCCCCGGCCGGCCCTTTCCTGGCGCCGCACTTGAACGGCAGTGCCTGTGCTTGCAAGCCCTACCCCGCATTTCGCCCGGCAGCCACAGCGTTCCCCCGGCCTGCCCATTCCTGGCGCGGCACTTGAACGGCAGTGCGTATGAATGCGAGCCCTGCCCCGCATTTGGCCCGGCAGCCAGAGCGTTCCACCGGCCGGCCCATTCCTAGCGCGGCACTTGAACGGCAGTGCGTATGAATGCGAGCCCTGCCCCGCATTTGGCCCGGCAGCCACAGCGTTCCCCCGGCCGGCCCTTTCCTGGCGCCGCACTTGAACGGCAGTGCGTATGCTTGTGAGCCCTACCCCGCATTTCGCCCGGCAGCCAGAGCGTTCCCCCGGCCGGCCCTTTCCTGGCGCCGCACTTGAACGGCAGTGCGTGTGCTTGTGAGCCCTACCCCGCATTTCGCCCGGCAGCCAGAGCGTTCCCCCGGCCGGCCCATTCCTGGCGCGGCACTTGAACGGCAGTGCGTGTGCTTGCAAGCCCTACCCCGCATTTCGCCCGGCAGCCACAGCGTTCCCCCGGCCGGCCCTTTCCTGGCGCCGCACTTGAACGGCAGTGCGTATGAATGCGAGCCCTGCCCCGCATTTGGCCCGGCAGCCACAGCGTTCCCCCGGCCGGCCCTTTCCTGGCGCCGCACTTGAACGGCAGTGCGTATGCTTGTGAGCCCTACCCCGCATTTCGCCCGGCAGCCAGAGCGTTCCCCCGGCCGGCCCTTTCCTGGCGCCGCACTTGAACGGCAGTGCCTGTGCTTGCAAGCCCTACCCCGCATTTCGCCCGGCAGCCACAGCGTTCCCCCGGCCTGCCCATTCCTGGCGCGGCACTTGAACGGCAGTGCGTGTGAATGCGCATGTAAGCCCTACCCCGAATGTCGCCCGGCAGCCAGAGCGTTCCCCCGGCCGGCCCTTTCCTGGCGCGGCACTTGAACGGCAGTGAATATGCTTGCAAGTCCTACCCCGCATTTCGCCCGGCAGCCACAGCCTTCCCCCGGCCGGCCCTTTCCTGGCGCCGCACTTGAACGGCAGTGCGTGTGCTTGTGAGCCCTACCCCACATTTCGCCCGGCAGCAACAGCGTTCCCCCGGCCTGCCCTTTCCTGGCGCGGCACTTGAACGGCAGTGCGTGTGAATGCGAGCCCTACCCCGCATTTCGCCCGGCAGCCAGAGCGTTCCCCCGGCCGGCCCTTTCCTGGCGCCGCACTTGAACGGCAGTGCGTATGCTTGTGAGCCCTACCCCGCATTTCGCCCGGCAGCCAGAGCGTTCCACCGGCCGGCCCATTCCTAGCGCGGGACTTGAACGGCAGTGCGTGTGCTTGTGAGCCCTACCCCGCATTTCGCCCGGCAGCCACAGCGTTCCCCCGGCCTGCCCTTTCCTGGCGCGGCACTTAAACGGCAGTGCGTGTGAATGCGCATGTGAGACCTACCCCGCATTTC
The DNA here is from genome assembly GCA_016834605.1 of Chlamydomonas incerta. Lineage (NCBI taxonomy): Eukaryota > Viridiplantae > Chlorophyta > Chlorophyceae > Chlamydomonadales > Chlamydomonadaceae > Chlamydomonas > Chlamydomonas incerta. Next base: position 10,217 of record JAEHOC010000160.1, on the reverse strand, counting down.
GCCCGGCAGCCAGAGCGTTCCCCCGGCCGGCCCATTCCTGGCGCGGCACTCGAACGGCAGTGCGAATGTGCTTGCGAGCCCTGCCCCGCATTTCGCCTGGCAGCCAGAGCGTTCCCCCGGCCGGCCCTTTCCTGGCGCGGCACTTGAACGGCAGTGCGTGTGAATGTGCTTGCGAGCCCTACCCCGCATTTCGCCCGGCAGCCAGAGCGTTCCCCCGGCCGGCCCTTTCCTGGCGCGGTACTTGAACGGGAGTGCGTGTGAATGCGAGCCCTACCCCGCATTTCGCCTGGCAGCCAGAGCGTTCCCCCGGCCGGCCCTTTCCTGGCGCGGCACTTGAACGGCAGTGCGTATGCTTGTGAGCCCTACCCCGCATTTCGCCCGGCAGCCACAGCGTTCCCCCGGCCGGCCCTTTCCTGGCGCCGCACTTGAACGGCAGTGCGTATGCTTGTGAGCCCTACCCCGCATTTCGCCCGGCAGCCACAGCGTTCCCCCGGCCTGCCCATTCCTGGCGCGGCACTTGAACGGCAGTGCGTGTGAATGCGCATGTAAGCCCTACCCCGAATGTCGCCCGGCAGCCAGAGCGTTCCCCCGGCCGGCCCTTTCCTGGCGCGGCACTTGAACGGCAGTGAATATGCTTGCGAGCCCTACCCCGCATTTCGCCCGGCAGCCAGAGCGTTCCCCCGGCCTGCCCTTTCCTGGCGCGGCACTTGAACGGCAGTGCGTGTGAATGCGAGCCCTACCCCGCATTTCGCCCGGCAGCCAGAGCGTTCCCCCGGCCGGCCCTTTCCTGGCGCCGCACTTGAACGGCAGTGCGTATGCTTGTGAGCCCTACCCCGCATTTCGCCCGGCAGCCAGAGCGTCCCTCCGGCCGGCCCTTTCCTGGCGCGGCACGTGAACGGCAGTGCGTGTGCTTGTGAGCCCTACCCCGCATTTCGCCCGGCAGCAACAGCGTTCCCCCGGCCTGCCCATTCCTGGCGCGGCACTTGAACGGCAGTGCGTGTGAATGCGAGCCCTACCCCCGCATTTCGCCCGGCAGCCAGAGCGTTCCCCCGGCCGGCCCTTTCCTGGCGCCGCACTTGAACGGCAGTGCGTATGCTTGTGAGCCCTACCCCGCATTTCGCCCGGCAGCCAGAGCGTTCCACCGGCCGGCCCATTCCTAGCGCGGCACTTGAACGGCAGTGCGTGTGCTTGTGAGCCCTACCCCGCATTTCGCCCGGCAGCCAGAGCGTTCCCCCGGCCTGCCCTTTCCTAGCGCGGCACTTGAACGGCAGTGCGTGTGAATGCGCATGTGAGACCTACCCCGCATTTCGCCCGGCAGCCACAGCGTTCCCCCGGCCGGTCCTTTCCTGGCGCGGCACTCGAACGGCAGTGCGTATGCTTGTGAGCCCTGCCCCGCATTTCGCCTGGCAGCCAGAGCGTTCCCCCGGCCGGCCCTTTCCTGGCGCGGCACTTGAACGGCAGTGCGTGTGAATGTGCTTGCGAGCCCTACCCCGCATTTCGCCCAGCAGCCACAGCGTTCCCCCGGCCGGCCCTTTCCTGGCGCGGCACTTGAACGGCAGTGCGTATGCTTGTGAGCCCTACCCCGCATTTCGCCCGGCAGCCACAGCGTTCCCCCGGCCTGCCCATTCCTAGCGCGGCACTTGAACGGCAGTGCGTGTGCATGTGAGCCCTACCCCGCATTTCGCCCGGCAACCACAGCGTTCCCCCGGCCGGCCCTTTCCTGGCGCGGCACTTGAACGGCAGTGCGTATGCTTGTGAGCCCTACCCCGCATTTCGCCCGGCAGCAACAGCGTTCCCCCGGCCTGCCCATTCCTGGCGCGGCACTTGAACGGCAGTGCGTGTGAATGCGCATGTAAGCCCTACCCCGAATGTCGCCCGGCAGCCACAGCGTTCCCCCGGCCGGCCCTTTCCTGGCGCGGCACTTGAACGGCAGTGCGTATGCTTGTGAGCCCTACCCCGCATTTCGCCCGGCAGCAACAGCGTTCCCCCGGCCTGCCCATTCCTGGCGCGGCACTTGAACGGCAGTGCGTGTGAATGTGCTTGCGAGCCCTACCCCGCATTTCGCCCAGCAGCCACAGCGTTCCCCCGGCCGGCCCTTTCCTGGCGCGGCACTTGAACGGCAGTGCGTATGCTTGTGAGCCCTACCCCGCATTTCGCCCGGCAGCAACAGCGTTCCCCCGGCCTGCCCATTCCTGGCGCGGCACTTGAACGGCAGTGCGTGTGAATGCGCATGTAAGCCCTACCCCGAATGTCGCCCGGCAGCCACAGCGTTCCCCCGGCCGGCCCTTTCCTAGCGCGGCACTTGAACGGCAGTGCGTGTGCTTGCAAGCCCTACCCCGCATTTCGCCCGGCAGCCACAGCGTTCCCCCGGCCGGTCCTTTCCTAGCGCGGCACTTGAACGGCAGTGCGTGTGAATGTGCTTGCGAGCCCTACCCCGAATGTCGCCCGGCAGCCAGAGCGTTCCCCCGGCCGGCCCTTTCCTGGCGCCGCACTTGAACGGCAGTGCGTGTGAATGCGCTTGCGAGCCCTACCCCGCATTTCGCCCGGCAGCCAGAGCGTTCCCCCGGCCTGCCCTTTCCTGGCGCGGCACTTGAACGGCAGTGCGTGTGAATGCGAGCCCTACCCCGCATTTCGCCCGGCAGCCAGAGCGTTCCCCCGGCCGGCCCTTTCCTGGCGCCGCACTTGAACGGCAGTGCGTATGCTTGTGAGCCCTACCCCGCATTTCGCCCGGCAGCCAGAGCGTCCCTCCGGCCGGCCCTTTCCTGGCGCGGCACGTGAACGGCAGTGCGTGTGCTTGTGAGCCCTACCCCGCATTTCGCCCGGCAGCAACAGCGTTCCCCCGGCCTGCCCTTTCCTGGCGCGGCACTTGAACGGCAGTGCGTGTGAATGCGAGCCCTACCCCGCATTTCGCCCGGCAGCCAGAGCGTTCCCCCGGCCGGCCCTTTCCTGGCGCCGCACTTGAACGGCAGTGCGTATGCTTGTGAGCCCTACCCCGCATTTCGCCCGGCAGCCAGAGCGTTCCACCGGCCGGCCCATTCCTAGCGCGGCACTTGAACGGCAGTGCGTGTGCTTGTGAGCCCTACCCCGCATTTCGCCCGGCAGCCAGAGCGTTCCCCCGGCCTGCCCTTTCCTAGCGCGGCACTTGAACGGCAGTGCGTGTGAATGCGCATGTGAGACCTACCCCGCATTTCGCCCGGCAGCCACAGCGTTCCCCCGGCCGGTCCTTTCCTGGCGCGGCACTCGAACGGCAGTGCGTATGCTTGTGAGCCCTGCCCCCGCATTTCGCCTGGCAGCCAGAGCGTTCCCCCGGCCGGCCCTTTCCTGGCGCGGCACTTGAACGGCAGTGCGTGTGAATGTGCTTGCGAGCCCTACCCCGCATTTCGCCCAGCAGCCACAGCGTTCCCCCGGCCGGCCCTTTCCTGGCGCGGCACTTGAACGGCAGTGCGTAATGCTTGTGAGCCCTACCCCGCATTTCGCCCGGCAGCCACAGCGTTCCCCCGGCCTGCCCATTCCTAGCGCGGCACTTGAACGGCAGTGGCGTGTGCATGTGAGCACCTACCCCGCATTTCGCCCGGCAACCACAGCGTTCCCCCGGCCGGCCCTTTCCTGGCGCGGCACTTGAACGGCAGTGCGTATGCTTGTAGAGCCCTACCCCGCATTTCGCCCGGCAGCAACAGCGTTCCCCCGGCCTTGCCCATTCCTGGCGCGGCACTTGAACGGCAGTGCGTGTGAATGCGCCATGTAAGCCCTACCCCGAATGTCGCCCGGCAGCCACAGCGTTCCCCCCGGCCGGCCCTTTCCTGGCGCGGCACTTGAACGGCAGTGCGTATGCTTGTGAGCCCTACCCCCGCATTTCGCCCGGCAGCAACAGCGTTCCCCCGGCCTGCCCATTCCTGGCGCGGCACTTGAACGGCAGTGCGTGTGAATGTGCTTGCGAGCCCTACCCCGCATTTCGCCCAGCAGCCACAGCGTTCCCCCGGCCGGCCCTTTCCTGGCGCGGCACTTGAACGGCAGTGCGTATGCTTGTGAGCCCTACCCCGCATTTCGCCCGGCAGCAACAGCGTTCCCCCGGCCTGCCCATTCCTGGCGCGGCACTTGAACGGCAGTGCGTGTGAATGCGCATGTAAGCCCTACCCCGAATGTCGCCCGGCAGCCACAGCGTTCCCCCGGCCGGCCCTTTCCTAGCGCGGCACTTGAACGGCAGTGCGTGTGCTTGCAAGCCCTACCCCGCATTTCGCCCGGCAGCCACAGCGTTCCCCCGGCCGGTCCTTTCCTAGCGCGGCACTTGAACGGCAGTGCGTGTGAATGTGCTTGCGAGCCCTACCCCGCATTTCGCCCGGCAGCCAGAGCGTTCCCCCGGCCGGCCCTTTCCTGGCGCCGCACTTGAACGGCAGTGCGTATGCTTGTGAGCCCTACCCCGCATTTCGCCCGGCAGCCAGAGCGTTCCCCCGGCCTGCCCATTCCTAGCGCGGCACTTAAACGGCAGTGCGTGTGCTTGTGAGCCCTACCCTGCATTTCGCCCGGCAGCCACAGCGTTCCCCCGGCCTGCCCTTTCCTGGCGCGGCACTTGAACGGCAGTGCGTGTGAATGCGCATGTGAGCCCTACCCCGCATTTCGCCCGGCAGCCAGAGCGTTCCCCCGGCCGGCCCTTTCCTGGCGCGGCACTCGAACGGCAGTGCGTGTGAATGCGAGCCCTACCCCGAATGTCGCCCGGCAGCCACAGCGTTCCCCCGGCCGGCCCTTTCCTGGCGCCGCACTTGAACGGCAGTGCGTGTGCTTGTGAGCCCTACCCCGCATTTCGCCCGGCAGCAACAGCGTTCCCCCGGCCTGCCCTTTCCTGGCGCGGCACTTGAACGGCAGTGCGTGTGAATGCGAGCCCTACCCCGCATTTCGCCCGGCAGCCACAGCGTTCCCCCGGCCGGCCCTTTCCTGGCGCGGCACTTGAACGGCAGTGCGTATGCTTGTGAGCCCTACCCCGCATTTCGCCCGGCAGCCAGAGCGTTCCCCCGGCCGGCCCTTTCCTGGCGCGGCACTTGAACGGCAGTGCGTGTGCTTGTGAGCCCTACCCCGCATTTCGCCCGGCAGCCACAGCGTTCCCCCGGCCTGCCCTTTCCTGGCGCGGCACTTGAACGGCAGTGCGTGTGAATGCGAGCCCTACCCCGCATTTCGCCCGGCAGCCAGAGCGTTCCCCCGGCCGGCCCTTTCCTGGCGCCGCACTTGAACGGCAGTGCGTATGCTTGTGAGCCCTACCCCGCATTTCGCCCGGCAGCCAGAGCGTTCCCCCCGCCTGCCCTTTCCTGGCGCGGCACTTGAACGGCAGTGCGTGTAAATGCGCATGTGAGACCTACCCCGCATTTCGCCCGGCAGCCACAGCGTTCCCCCGGCCGGTCCTTTCCTGGCGCCGCACTTGAACGGCAGTGCGAATGTGCTTGCGAGCCCTGCCCCGCATTTCGCCTGGCAGCCAGAGCGTTCCCCCGGCCGGCCCTTTCCTGGCGCGGCACTTGAACGGCAGTGCGTGTGAATGTGCTTGCGAGCCCTACCCCGCATTTCGCCCGGCAGCCACAGCGTTCCCCCGGCCGGCCCTTTCCTGGCGCGGCACTTGAACGGCAGTGCGTATGCTTGTGAGCCCTACCCCGCATTTTGCCCGGCAACCAGAGCGTTCCCCCGGCCGGCCCTTTCCTAGCGCGGCACTTGAACGGCAGTGCGTGTGCTTGCAAGCCCTACCCCGCATTTCGCCCGGCAGCCACAGCGTTCCCCCGGCCGGTCCTTTCCTAGCGCGGCACTTGAACGGCAGTGCGTGTGAATGTGCTTGCGAGCCCTACCCCGAATGTCGCCCGGCAGCCACAGCGTTCCCCCGGCCGGCCCTTTCCTGGCGCCGCACTTGAACGGCAGTGCGTATGCTTGTGAGCCCTACCCCGCATTTCGCCCGGCAGCCAGAGCGTTCCCCCGGCCTGCCCATTCCTAGCGCGGCACTTAAACGGCAGTGCGTGTGCTTGTGGGCCCAACCCCGCATTTCGCCCGGCAGCCACAGCGTTCCCCCGGCCTGCCCTTTCCTAGCGCGGCACTTGAACGGCAGTGCGTGTGAATGCGCATGTGAGACCTACCCCGCATTTCGCCCGGCAGCCAGAGCGTTCCCCCGGCCGGCCCTTTCCTGGCGCGGCACTCGAACGGCAGTGCGTGTGAATGCGAGCCCTACCCCGCATTTCGCCCGGCAGCCACAGCGTTCCCCCGGCCGGCCCTTTCCTGGCGCCGCACTTGAACGGCAGTGCGTATGCTTGTGAGCCCTACCCCGCATTTCGCCCGGCAGCCAGAGCGTTCCCCCGGCCTGCCCATTCCTAGCGCGGCACTTAAACGGCAGTGCGTGTGCTTGTGGGCCCAACCCCGCATTTCGCCCGGCAGCCACAGCGTTCCCCCGGCCTGCCCTTTCCTAGCGCGGCACTTGAACGGCAGTGCGTGTGAATGCGCATGTGAGACCTACCCCGCATTTCGCCCGGCAGCCAGAGCGTTCCCCCGGCCGGCCCTTTCCTGGCGCGGCACTCGAACGGCAGTGCGTGTGAATGCGAGCCCTACCCCGCATTTCGCCCGGCAGCCACAGCGTTCCCCCGGCCGGCCCTTTCCTGGCGCCGCACTTGAACGGCAGTGCGAATGTGCTTGCGAGCCCTGCCCCGCATTTCGCCCGGCAGCCAGAGCGTTCCCCCGGCCGGCCCTTTCCTGGCGCGGCACTTGAACGGCAGTGCGTGTGAATGTGCTTGCGAGCCCTACCCCGCATTTCGCCCAGCAGCCACAGCGTTCCCCCGGCCGGCCCTTTCCTGGCGCGGCACTTGAACGGCAGTGCGTATGCTTGTGAGCCCTACCCCGCATTTTGCCCGGCAACCAGAGCGTTCCCCCGGCCGGCCCTTTCCTAGCGCGGCACTTGAACGGCAGTGCGTGTGCTTGCAAGCCCTACCCCCGCATTTCGCCCGGCAGCCACAGCGTTCCCCCCGGCCGGTCCTTTCCTAGCGCGGCACTTGAACGGCAGTGCGTGTGAATGTGCTTGCGAGCCCTACCCCGAATGTCGCCCGGCAGCCACAGCGTTCCCCCGGCCGGCCCTTTCCTGGCGCCGCACTTGAACGGCAGTGCGTATGCTTGTGAGCCCTACCCCGCATTTCGCCCGGCAGCCAGAGCGTTCCCCCGGCCTGCCCATTCCTAGCGCGGCACTTAAACGGCAGTGCGTGTGCTTGTGGGCCCAACCCCGCATTTCGCCCGGCAGCCACAGCGTTCCCCCGGCCTGCCCTTTCCTAGCGCGGCACTTGAACGGCAGTGCGTGTGAATGCGCATGTGAGACCTACCCCGCATTTCGCCCGGCAGCCAGAGCGTTCCCCCGGCCGGCCCTTTCCTGGCGCGGCACTCGAACGGCAGTGCGTGTGAATGCGAGCCCTACCCCGCATTTCGCCCAGCAGCCACAGCGTTCCCCCGGCCGGCCCTTTCCTGGCGCGGCACTTGAACGGCAGTGCGTATGCTTGTGAGCCCTACCCCGCATTTTGCCCGGCAACCAGAGCGTTCCCCGGCCGGCCCTTTCCTAGCGCGGCACTTGAACGGCAGTGCGTGTGCTTGCAAGCCCTACCCCGCATTTCGCCCGGCAGCCACAGCGTTCCCCCGGCCGGTCCTTTCCTAGCGCGGCACTTGAACGGCAGTGCGTGTGAATGTGCTTGCGAGCCCTACCCCGAATGTCGCCCGGCAGCCACAGCGTTCCCCCGGCCGGCCCTTTCCTGGCGCCGCACTTGAACGGCAGTGCGTATGCTTGTGAGCCCTACCCCGCATTTCGCCCGGCAGCCAGAGCGTTCCCCCGGCCTGCCCATTCCTAGCGCGGCACTTAAACGGCAGTGCGTGTGCTTGTGGGCCCAACCCGCATTTCGCCCGGCAGCCACAGCGTTCCCCCGGCCTGCCCCTTTCCTAGCGCGGCACTTGAACGGCAGTGCGTGTGAATGCGCATGTGAGACCTACCCCGCATTTCGCCCGGCAGCCAGAGCGTTCCCCCGGCCGGCCCTTTCCTGGCGCGGCACTCGAACGGCAGTGCGTGTGAATGCGAGCCCTACCCCGCATTTCGCCCGGCAGCCACAGCGTTCCCCCGGCCGGCCCTTTCCTGGCGCCGCACTTGAACGGCAGTGCGTATGCATGTGAGACCTACCCCGCATTTCGCCCGGCAGCCAGAGCGTTCCCCCCGCCTGCCCTTTCCTGGCGCGGCACTTGAACGGCAGTGCGTGTGCTTGCGAGCCCTACCCCGCATTTCGCCCGGCAGCAACAGCGTTCCCCCGGCCGGCCCTTTCCTGGCGCGGCACTTGAACGGCAGTGCGTGTGAATGCGCATGTGAGCCCTACCCCGCATTTCGCCCAGCAGCCACAGCGTTCCCCCGGCCGGCCCTTTCCTGGCGCGGCACTTGAACGGCAGTGCGTATGCTTGTGAGCCCTACCCCGCATTTCGCCCGGCAGCCACAGCGTTCCCCCGGCCTGCCCATTCCTAGCGCGGCACTTGAACGGCAGTGCGTGTGCTTGTGAGCCCTACCCCGCATTTCGCCCGGCAGCCAGAGCGTTCCCCCGGCCGGCCCTTTCCTAGCGCGGCACTTGAACGGCAGTGCGTGTGCTTGCAAGTCCTACCCCGCATTTCGCCCGGCAGCCACAGCCTTCCCCCGGCCGGCCCTTTCCTGGCGCCGCACTTGAACGGCAGTGCGTGTGAATGCGCATGTAAGCCCTACCCCGAATGTCGCCCGGCAGCCAGAGCGTTCCCCCGGCCGGCCCTTTCCTGGCGCGGCACTCGAACGGCAGTGCGTGTGAATGCGAGCCCTACCCCGCATTTCGCCCGGCAGCCACAGCGTTCCCCGGCCGGCCCTTTCCTGTGCGCCGCACTTGAACGGCAGTGCGTATGCATGTGAGACCTACCCCGCATTTCGCCCGGCAGCCAGAGCGTTCCCCCCGCCTGCCCTTTCCTGGCGCGGCACTTGAACGGCAGTGCGTGTGAATGCGCATGTGAGACCTACCCCGCATTTCGCCGGCAGCCAGAGCTGTTCCCCCGGCCGGCCCTTTCCTGGCGCGGCACTCAAACGGCAGTGCGTGTGAATGCGAGCCCTACCCCGCATTTCGCCCGGCAGCCACAGCGTTCCCCCCGGCCTGCCCTTTCCTAGCGCGGCACTTGAACGGCAGTGCGTGTGAATGCGCATGTGAGACCTACCCCGCATTTCGCCCCGCAGCCAGAGCGTTCCCCCGGCCGGCCCTTTCTGGCGCGGCACTTGAACGGCAGTGCGTGTGAATGCGCTTGTGAGCCCTACCCCGCATTTCGCCCGGCAGCCAAGAGCGTTCCCCCCGGCCGGCCCTTTCTGGCGCGGCACTTGAACGGCAGGTGCGTAGTGCATTGTGAGACCTACCCCGCATTTCGCCCGGCAGCCAGAGCGTTCCCCGCCTGCCCTTTCCTGCGCGGGCACTTGAACGGCAAGTGCGTGTGCTTGTGAGCCCTACCCCGCATTTCGCCCGGCAGCCACAGCGTTCCCCCGGCCGGCCCTTTCCTGGCGCGCACTTGAACGGCAGTGCGTGTGAATGCGCATTTGAGCCCTACCCCGCCATTTCGCCCGGCAGCCACAGGCGTTCCCCCGGCCGGCCCTTCCTGCGCGGCACTTGAACGGCAGTTGCGTATGCTTGTGAGCCCTATCCCCGCATTTCGCCCGGCAGCCACAGCGTTTTCCCCCCGGCCGGCCCTTCCTGGCGCGGGCACTTGAACGGCAGTGCGTGTGCTTGTGACCCTACCCGCATTTCGCCCGGCAGCCAGAGCGTTCCCCCGGCCGGCCCTTTCCTAGCGCGGCACTTGAACGGCAGTGCGTGTGCTTGCAAGACCTACCCCGCATTTCGCCCGGCAGCCAGAGCGTTCCCCCGGCCGGCCCTTTCTGGCGCGGCACTTGAACGGCAGTGCGTGTGAATGCGCTTGTGAGCCCTACCCGCATTTCGCCCGGCAGCCAGAGCGTTCCCGGCCTGCCCTTTCCTGGCGCCGCACTTGAACGGCAGGTGATGTGCTTGTGAGCCCTACCCCGCATTTCGCCCGCAGCCAGAGCGTTCCCCCGGCCGGCCCTTTCCTGGCGCGGCACTTGAACGGCAGTGAATGTGCTTGCGAGCCCTACCCCGCATTCGCCCGGCAGACAGCGTTCCCCCGGCCGGCCCTTTCCTGGCGCGGCACTTGAACGGGCAGTGCGTGTG